>OZ023264.1:62930001-63036127 GCA_964006375.1 Tillus elongatus
TTAGATAAAATCTACATACCTAGCTACAAATCAAACGTAGCTACACACATTCACAATACAAAACACCAAAAACCAGACATCACCCACTTACAACTAATGAAACATGTTGAAGACCACAAAAAAATGGAAATCTGGGAACAATACTACATTCAACAAACAAACAATAAGAAACAATTAATGTCAGAACAAATCCAAGTACAAACATTTAAATAACACTTAATAAAGGCCATACAAATAGACAAATTATCAAACCACAGTGATCAAGACAGGGGACCGATACACACGACACAGTCCGAAGGCACAACCAATCAGAGAACAGTAAACCGACCAATAGAAGTTTACGGCGCAGGCGCCACGTACAATCTCAGCCGTAGACCACACAGGAGCGATAACAGTCAGTAGCGTGCTGATGACCGGGACCGGGACGGTTCGAAACTGCAGTCCACGCAAACCAATAAGAAATCACAAACGTACAGCAAACAAATAAAGTGTATATACATATACATATACATATACATATACATATATATATATATATATATATATATATATATATATATATATATATATATATATATATATATATATATATATATATATATATATATATATATATATATATATATATATATATATATATATATATATATATATATATATATATCAAACTGACCCCGGATATGGGTTCTGAGGATCCTGGTTCGCGCTCATTTGCAGAAAAAATTTCAAAAGTCGGGATCTCCCCCATAGTGAATTTTTTCTACGAAAATTCACTAAAAGGATAAAATTTGGCGAGCAACGGTTTGAGTGCTAAGTAGTTTATTTAGGTTTTACATATCCTGCCTAATACAGAACTTAAATTGTTTAAATTCAATTAACGAATGAATCATTTTACTGTAAATTTTTATGTACTTGGAAACATACCACCTACCATTTTTCCAACTATAAATCCAGGAAGTTCGATCAAGGACTTACCATGAATTACCCACTTCCGTAAAATATTGTTTTAAAATAGATAAGAAATAATACAGCATAGGTAGCTAATACGCATGAAAAAAAACAAGGTCACGTAAATAGCGATTATTATTCCGCAATCAATTGCAAGATTTCTTCAACAACTTGCAGAAAATTAAGTCTGGTATAATTATAATGCAGTCGTCTCTTGTTCAGTTTATAGCAAACAATAAGCCTAACGGGGTCAATAACGTAACATCTTTTAACCTACTGTTGTACATAGCATTTCCAGTGTGTTATTAGTGAATTTTTATATATAAAAAAATTCACTAATAGAGAGGTATCGATGGTGAGACTTTGCAAACTTTTTTTCAAATGAGCGCGATTTCGGACCCCTAGAACCCATATCCGGGGTCAGTTTCAATTTTTATATGTATCCGTCTGATAACTCAAAAAATAATTAACCGATTTCAATGAAACTCGGCAAGTGCCTTTCTTTTATTAATGGCTTGGATGAGTTCGTTAGGCAGGAAAATCGGACGGGTTTCTCCGGGAAAATTGAGTTTTCTTTCAAAAAAAAAAAATTTATCCGAAAATAACAAAGCTGTTATAATGAAATTTACTATATATGTTGCTTTGGGAGAGGAATTACTAAGTACCAAAATTCAACTTTCTAAGTTTATAGAAAATTGAGTTATTCAAATTTTAAATTTTCTTTTGAAACAATTTTTTTTCTCCAAAAATTACAAAGTTATTTTAATGAAATTTGGTGGATATCTTGTCCTAGGAAATACCTTACTACCTACCAAAATTAAACTTTCTAAGATTATAGAAAACTGAGTTAATCAAATTTTTATAGCTCACTGCAGTGTTAAAATCAATGGTATTTGCCTCACTATTTAAACACGTGGGTCGGGGACTGACCGAATTCATTCCCAGTTGCTATTGATCTACTCATATTCTCTGAATATGTTAGAAGACGTGGTATCTACTTCATTCCAAGTCACTATTAACCGACTATTTATGAAATCAAATAAGTAAATTATATCGATTGTTATAAAGTATGTAGTGTATTAAGACTAAGGGAAAAAGAAATAAAACATATATAACTGTGCACATTTTGATTATATTTTAGGGTGTGCGGCGCACACCTAGCTCACTAGGAGAAATCGCCACTGCTTGAGAGAGGTATTGTCACAGCATAATATCTTATTAAAGTTCATTTGTAAATAGGTTTAATTTTTATATGTTTATATATATATATATATATATATATATATATATATATATATATATATATATATATATCCGTCTCATAACTCAAAAAATAATTAACCGATTTCGATGAAACTTGGCAAGTGCCTTTCTTTTATTAATGGCTTGGATGAGTTCGGTAGCCAGAAAAATCAGACGGGGTTTTCCGGAAAAATTTTGAGTTTTCTTTCGAAAAAAATTTGTATCTCCGAAAGTAACAAAGCTGTTTTGATGAAATTTACTATATATGTTGCAGGAGAGATCTTACTACGTACCAAAATTCAACTTTCTAAGTTTAGAGAAAATTCAGATAATGAAATTTTAAATTTTCTTTCCAAAAAAATGGTTTTATCCGAAAATTCCAAAGTTATTTTAATGAAATTTTGTGGATATCTTGCCTTGGGAAAGAGCTTACCACGTATTAAAATTAAGCCCTCTAAGTTTATAGAAAATTGAGTTATTTAAATTTGAAGCATTTAATAAAAATTCACTACCATAACGCACTTGCTGCGTCCCGAGTTTTTTTTAATGAATTTACAGAAAATTTTCTATGGAATATAATATTATTCATTTTTTAATTTACTTTTCAATTCGTATGTGCATCTTTAATATGTTTATAAATCAATAATAGTCTTTATCGAATAATGTTATTAAAAAGAAATAATCGAATTGATAAGCTTCTTTGAGAAATACTAAATCCGTTTTTACTTTTTGTGTCTTTAGTGAAATTACTCTTACATATGTAAAACTTTTAAAATGACTTGATTTTAGTGAATTTTCTTAAAAAAATTCACTAATGAGGAGATCCCGACTTTTGATTTTGGAAAAATTTCTTCAAATGAGCGCTATTTAGGACCCCCGGAACCCAAATCCGAGGTCAGTTTCAGACTTTATATATATATATATATATATATATATATATATATATATATATATATATATATATATATATATATATATATATATATATATATATATATATATATATATATATATATTTATGTGTCACACCTATAACTTAAAACATAATAGACCGATTTTGATAAAACTTGGTGAGTACCTTCCTTTCGCAAGTGGCTTGGATAAGTTCGTTAGCCAGGAAAATCCGCCGAGGTTTTCCCGGAAAATTTTGTGTTTTCTTTCGAAAAAAAATTATATCTCCAAAATTAACATAGTAAGGGCAACCAAATTTTATACGCGGATTTATTTCATTATAGGCAAGTTACCTACCAAAATTTAGCTCTGTAGGTCAAAAGACAAAATAGTTATAGGCATTTAAACAAAAATAAATTTTTTCACAAAACGTCAAAGTGGCGATTTAAACGTCAAAATTGGCAACTTTTAGGAAAAGAACTTGAATCTAATACGGGCTATGGAAATAAAATGTCTCAAGAAGAATGTTTTACAAATCCTGATGTCTTAGTTTCAACCGTCATTGTCCTTCATTTTAATAAAATGTTTCCAGAAAATTCATTTCAAATAGACCCTTTCTCTGACGCTTGGCAGTAGTCTTAGCTATAGAGTTTATCGTTAATGGTATATAATTTTTGTAGAATTTTCGTAAAAAAATCAATAAAGCTCAATATATCTGTTATTATACAGGATATGAAAAAAAATGTATATATTAATTATAGGGTGTCTTGAGCTACATCTTAAAAAATTATTTCTACAATCACAGGGTGGCCCATAAGTCGTTGGTGATACAAATTTTCTTTTTTTTTAATCAAACACGCCTTATGTTATTTCATTTTTGCATTTTCCATCGAAATATAATGTATGTTTGTAAGAAAAAAAATTCTGGACGCAGTAAGTGCGTTATGGTAGCGAATTTTGATCAAATGCTTAATATTTGAATAGCTCAATTTGCTATTAACCTATAAGGTTGACCAAGAAACGAGTTTTTTCGGGAACACTTTAAGTTTACTTTCGGAAATTTTTGTACATTTTCAAACAATAAAGTTATTTTGATGAAACATGGCACATTGTTTTTACTATATAGATTATACTGGTAACCAAATGTGATGCCTGCTTTCTTTAAAAAAACACATTATTGCTATTAAAAAATAGTTTTATGAAAATTCACTACCATAACGCACTTGCTGCGTCCAGAGTTTTTTCATTTTGTTTTCGGTGGTAAATAAAAACAGGGTGGATTAACATGTATAATTTTTTTACTATATCAACACATCGTTGGGAGATATTGGTGCAGCGTACAAGTTTAAGGCTTAAGAGTCTTTTTCAAACTAGTTGGTCTACTCGACAAGATGCTTGTTATGCGTTAGAAAAAGAGTGTCCTGGAATAATTGATGCACTGGAATTTATTACCCAAAAACAGCCGCGAAAAACTGACTACGTGATCTGAAGCTGCGGGATTGCAGCGAAAATTACAGCATCTAGAAACAGCAATTCTAGTCATTGTTTGGAATGTTATTTTACATTGTTTTAATGCTGCTAGTAAGAAGCTTCAGGAATCTCAAGCTGATTTATCATCTGTGGTGCAAGTCTATAGTTCTTTGGCATTATTTCTCCAAGACATGAGAAATAAACAATTCTCCGAATATGAAGAAAGAGCCAAAGCACTATCTGGAGTTCAAACTTATTATCGTTATGATACCTGTCGCAAGAAAACCAGAAAAATTCAGGCAGATGAATCACGCGTAAATGAAAGAACACCTTTATCTGGACAAGAAAATTTTCGCACCAATGTGTATTACCAAATTTTAGATACTTTGAGTGTACAATTGGCCGGACCTAAAAGTGATTATTAAAAGCTTTACGGAAAATTCAATTTTTTTAAATAATTTATCTAAAATACATACAAATGAATTGAAAAATCTTGCAAATAAAGTAGTTAATAAGTATCCTGATGATTTGGAAGAGACTTTTGGGAATGAATGTATTCATTTACATTATCAACTCAAAGATTCGCTAGCAAATACGGAAGATGTACGTTCTGCACAAGAAATATGCAATCTATTGCATTCTCGGAATCTTCGAGATGTTAATCCGAATGTAGATATTGCTCTACGTATTTTTTTTGAATATTCGCGCTACAAATTGTTCAGGAGAAAGATCTTTTTCCACCTTGAAAAAGGGGAAAACTTATTTACGCGCAAGTATGAGCCAAGATAGACTTAATGCTTTGGCATTACTGTCTATTGAAGCTCAACTACTTCAAGAAATTGATTATGACGACATAGTTGATGTTTTTGCACAGACGAAAGCCAGAAAGAAGAGATTTAAAAATTGAGCAATACATTATAATTTAAGAAAAATGCTTATTACTTATTTCGTTAGAGTTTATTAAATATTTATTTGTATTGTTTTGTAATTATATTTCAATAAAATAAAAATTATTTTTAAATAATAATATTGAATCAAAATGAATTGAATTTTGTTATTCAAAAAGGGCGGCGCATCAGACAGGGCCTAGGGCGGCAGCAAGCCTAAATCCGCCACTGAGCGTTGCTCGCGAAAATTTTGCCCTTTTGAAATTTGATGTAACATTCGATTGCCTCGATCAAATTAAATTTTGTTAAAAGGCTTCCTTTCACCATTAGCCTGTTGTTCCGTAAACCATCAGGTTATTCACATATTTTTTTACTGGCTGTTCAATAAAACATTGAACATTTTTTAAACCGTCAAGAAGCTCCCGTTTGAATAATTTTTTTTTGAATTTAAACTAAAAATATGTTAACATGGGACCCAAGCTAGAGGTGGTGTTAAAATTTTCAGTTTATCCTTTCTATTGACAGGATAATTACAAAAAAAAGAGCTTTTTTGTTTTCCGGTATAATTTTTTTATTCGTAAACTGATTTTGGTAATGAAGGGATCACATTGAAGCCAAAGCTTCATGCAGAAACGCTTAGTTAAGAGAATCGACGCAGAATGAATGATCAATTAACAGCGCGGCCTCAAAAGTGATCCTAATCCTAATCGTTTTAAAAATTACGTTTGACAGAAGAAAAGCAAGTTGCTTATTAAATAACTATTAATTGTGATCACTAAAAATTGCTTTTCGTCTGTACAGGTCGAAAATTGTTGAAAGAACTCAATTAGGAACATAATCTAACTATTTAAACAACGCCCTCTCTCGGTGTATGTAAGATACAGGGGGAACCGGGAATGAGCGCAGATGATACACCAAGAAAGTTCTCTTTAACGAGTCTAAACAGAGCCTTGGTGGTTCAGTGGTATGAACGTGTGCCTCTGAACGAAAGGGTACTGGGTTCGAATCCCAGTACATTGGAGCAAGTTGAATGTCTGCACCTTCCGCTTTTCGGAGGGGGCGTAAAGCCGTCGGTGCCGTGTCCATGCCATATTGAGCATGTTAAAGATCCCTACCCTCCTTACAGAAAGTCAGGGGTTCGGCAAAATTTACAGGATAGTCAGGTGAAACTGCTCCCTGGCGTCGGCGATTGGTCATAGTTGCGGAAATAGACCGACGTTAAAGGAAAAAAACGAGTTTAAAATCATCAAGTTCCGTCGAGCTAAACCAGAGTAATTAGATATAGAAAAAAATATACATTTAACACCCACCCGCCCCCACTACTTTATTTTTTAAAATATCAAACAGATGCGACGCGAGAAATAGGATCCGTTGCTCGGCCATTACTCTGCGTGTGTCAAAGGTACCACTTAATTGGCGAAAATGTAAGGAAAAGCTCAAATTTTCCGACTAGCAGTTATTCTTACGGCCTTTAGCGGTTATTTTATAAACTTGAAAATAATTTCCAGAGATTTATCATGGCAACTTTCCTCATGAGAAGTTTTTTCGTGAAGCTGTACAGTGAAACGTTTCTGAGATATGTCTAACGACCATTATTAATTTCCCACCCTGTACATGTAAAAATTTGAAATGAAATAATAAATCATAAAGTTTGCGTTGCAAGTTATAACACGTTGTTAGATTATGACTCATTTTTATTGAATCTGATCAGAGCCACCATTGCAACTTATGATGAAATGAAGTGCAATAATTATTGTCGTAAAAATTATGCGATAAATTTATCAAAGTCTTGTATACATGAGTCATATAACAAACTAATTTCTACTAATGGTAATGCATATTGCGTAATATTTTTTTTAATCAGATAAATACATGTTAAAAGAAAGTACTTGCAATTAATTGTAACTAGTTGTGCAAGGTCCTTAAATGAAGAAAGAGTAAAGATACAATTTTGTACATTTCGCCTCAAAAAATACTGTTATATTTTTTGATTTGCTGCTTTTCAAGGAAAATAATTGTTTTTTATTACTGTGCTTTACGACTTTTTGTGCATGAATGATCTCGAGCTCTTTTCACGTGATGGGAAGAGCTTGAAAGCTTACTCAACACTGTGAGATAGCTTAAGTAGGACATTAACGTGAGTGTTGGCGTAGATAAATGTACAAAGGCAATTTTCAAAAGAGGAAGGTTGAAACGAAGAGATAATATTCTTATAGAGGAAGATGAAATAAACGACCTTCATTAGGAAGCAAGCTACATATACTTGGGATTGGAAGAGCGAGAGAGTGTAGAGCACCAAAAGAAGAAATATGAGGTCAGGCGGGAGTACTACAGAGGATTGAGACTTGTCTTGAAGACGGAGGTAACATGAAGAAATAAGATTCAGGCCATAAATGCATTGTCTTTTCCTATAATTGAGTATAGTCTGATTGCTTTGAACTGGTCGATCGCGGAAGTGAGAGCAATGGATATAATGGCTAGAAAAATCGTTAACTAAAACGGAGTGGTGCATCCGGGAGCTGACGTAGATAGGCTGTATCTAGCAAGAAAGGATCGGAGTCACGGACTGAAACAGATTTGCGTAGCACATAAGACAGAAATAGTAAATATGTTATACTACCTGGAAAAACACTCTAAAAACTCATCCCTAGAATACTAAAATGTTTGTAAACCGAGACCACGAAAAGAACTAAACCGCGTAAGCGTTAAAACAGCAACTGAACATCAGCGTTAATCGAGTGATGACTGATGAAAACCGGAGAGAGAATCGGACGTGACAGGTGAAGACGGGATTTCAGGAGGAGTTGAAGCTTAGGTGGAGCGAGATGCCCTTACATAAACAATATGTGGGTAGAATCTCAAGAGACTCAATTGATAAACACGGGACCCATAAGTGGCTGAACTATAGCAACATTAAAGCACAAACAGAAGATCACATTAATGTCGCTACGGAACAAGCTTTGAGAACGCGCCACTGCGAAAAAGAGATCTCGGGAGTAGGCAGTGATGAAAAGTGTAGAATCTTCAAGGATAACCTGGAGAACCAGGAGATAATTGATCATATAGTTTCAAGCTATGGTAGGTTGGTACTCAAAGAGTATGTAGACAGACATAATGAACTCTATAGGTTGGTGCACTATAAACTTAGTAAACACTCTGGAATAGGTGCAGAAGACAAGTGGTACAAACATGACCCTATACAAGTAGTTTGCAATGACAGGGTCACAATCTTATACAAGCAAACCATACATACTGACAGATTTATCGCTGCAAACCGCCCAGATATAGTGATCAAGCATTATGGAGAGAGCACCTGCGCCCTGATTGACGTCTCAATTCCTAGCGATGCCAATGTCGATAAAAAAGAGGCAGAAAAAAAATTGGGTAAAGGTTTACTTTCCGGGCGCGTGTTCGATTTTTATGAAATTTTGTATATAGACATGTTTTAGGGTGTAGATGAGGAAAATCATAATAAAAATCAGGGCAGAAGCAAACTTTTGGAGTTATATGGAAATTGTTGTAGGAAAAACGTAAGTTCTACTCACTTTTGCGGCATGTTTTTGTCATATTTGACACATTTTCGGGGGTCGTCCGTTTTATGTCAAGCTAAAGAAGGGTGTATTCCACTATTATAATTCATTTTCACATAGTTAATGCACCAATGTACCCCCTATAATATAATATAAAAATTTTCCTTTTTGGAATAATGTCAAACTTCAAAATGCATGACATTGATAAGTTGGCTTTATATGTCAAATGTCAATGTCAACTTAGGATCGATTATACGATGAAAGGAAGGGGAATTTACAGAGACCCATAAACTGAATAGGGGGTGCATTAACTATGTGAAAATGAATTATAATAGTGGAATACATCCTTCTTCAGCTTGATGTAAAGCGAACGACCCCGGAAAATGTGTAAAATATGACAAAAACATGTCGCAAAAGTGAGTACAACTTACGTTTTTGCTACAACAATTTCCAAATAACTCCAAAAGTTTGCTTCCGCCTTAAATTTTTTTGTGATTTTCGTCATCCAGACCCAGAACGTCTATGTATCAAATTTCATAAAAATCTAACACGCACCTAGAAAGTAAACCTTTATCAAATTTGAAATACCGGGACTTGGAAATTGAAATAGAACGCGCCTGGACCACAAAGACAAATAATACCAATAGTCATAAGGGCATTCGACACTACAACGCAGGCACTTCTGACTTGGATAAGTTCGTTAGCCAGGAAAATCGGACCAGGTTTTCCCGGAAAATTTTGTGTTTTCTTTCTAAAAAAATTCATATTTCCGGCAATAACAAAGTGAGGGCAACCCAATTTGGTACGCGTATTTGTATTATAAAAAGTGAACCATGCACCAAAGTTTAGGTCTATAAGTGTAAGGACAAAAAAGTTACGGGCAGCTAAAGCAACAAATTTTGGAGTTTTCCTCAAAACGTCAAACTCGCAATTTAAAACGTCAAACTCGCAATATAAAACGTCAAAATTGGCAATGTTTAGGCAAAGAACGTGAAATACGGATTGTGAAAAGAACATGTTGCAAGAAGAGTGTTCTGCGAACCCTTAAGTTTCAGATTCAACCGGCATTTCCCTTCATTTTACTAAAATATTTACAGAAAATTCATTTCAAATAGACCCTTTCTCTGATGCTTTGGCTGTCGGTTTAGTTAAGTTGATGCTTTCGCTGTAGGTTTAGTGAAGTTTATGGTTGAACGGTCTATAATTTTTAGATAATTTTCGTAGAACAAATTCGTTACTGCATTTTAGCAATTTTTATCGAAAAATGATGCATGCTTGTAAGAAAAAATCTGGACGCAGTAAGTGTGTTTTGGTAGCAAATTTTCATTAAATCCTTCAAATTTCAATAACTCAATTTGCTAGTAACGTAAGTTTTGTTGGTTAGGAAACCAACATTTAACTTTATTTTCGGAAAATTTTTGTACGTAGCAAGGGCGTTTTGGTTGCGAATTTTCATTAAATGTTTCAAATTTCAATAACTCAATTTGCTATTAACCTAAGGTTCATTGGCTAGGAGACCAGTTTTCTCAGAAACATTTAAAGTTAATTCTCGGAAAATTTTTGTACATTTTCAAATAATTATTTTGATAAAATATGGTGCATTGTTCCTACTATATAGGTTATACCGGTAACCAAATTGATGCCTCCTCGCATTAGAGCGATATATTTGTATTTAACAACATTTTTACGAAAATTCACTTCCATAACGCACTAACAAACTTAGTTTCCACCATCTTGTGCCTTATAAATATTTATAAAGTGCTCAGAAAAATTGTATTATGATTATTACGCACGGATTCGTTACGACTTATTTAATTTCTATTCCAAATCTTATCTTGCTTATCTTTTGTAAATCTGCACTGTCACAGTGTTTTTATTTGTAGTTTATTTTTATAACTTTGATAATACATTTTATCTTGTGTGAATTCTCACATGACATAAGCTCTTAAATAAGGAAATATAAATAGAATTATCAAAAGAAAACACTGTTGTAATCAGTAATTTTTTTCTCCAAATTTTCCACAATTCAATATCTAAAGAGGAAAATATTTTAAATATGAAACTTTTTACACGGTTTTGTTTTATCAAAATGAGCTATATATATATATATATATATATTTATATATATATATATATATATATATATATATATATATATATATATATATATATATATATATATATATATATATATATATATATATATATATATATATATTATACGTTCGAAAAGGTTATCGCGGTCATTTGTGTAAGAAATACTTGGTTCTCGAGTTGAACCGCCTCTAAAATGTATTAAAACTCAATGCTTCGGCTCCTGTGTTAGAGCCATTTTGAAGAGGTTACATAAATATGAATTTAAATGAGCTCAACGGCCTCTATCTGCCTGCTCCCCAGATCTCATTGCAAATCGTCTCTTAGGTCTCAGTGTGTTCAACCATAGACCTGAGAGGGTTATGACCGTTCTTCGTGAGTCTTGTATTATTTGTAGCATGGCGGATACCTGCCTCGTTATCAGGGTGGGTAAGGTTCATTAAAGCAGGTACTTTAGTAACGTACGTAGCGGGTTAGAGGTATTTTTTGAGTCCGGAAAAGGGCACATTGTTTATTGATCTACTGACCATTTTGTCTCTAATGAGGACAATTGGTTTCTAGGTAATCGGAAGCCGAAGACTAGATCTTGTTTAAAAAATCGGAGCGTTTTTCGAACTCGATTGCTTCGCCGATAATTCTGTTTTTGAGTGTTAAAATAGACAATTTAACTGCCAATTGAAACTGATTCGTTACGACTTATTTAATTTCTATGCCGAATCTTATCTCGCTTATCTTTTGTAAATCTGCACTGTCACAGTGTTCTTATTTGTAGTTTATTTTTATTTGTTTGATAATTCAATTTATCTTGTGTGAATTCTCACATGACATAAGCTCTTAAATAAGGAAATATAAGTAGAATTATCAAAAGAAAACACTGTTTTAATGAGTAATTTTTTTCTCCAAATTTTCCACAATTCAATATCTAAAGAGGAAAATATTTTAAATATTGTTGCGTTTTTTCCGGGTTCTGGATAAGTGAGACTTTAAATTTTAACAAAACACCTTTATTTACTCTCTAAATATGGATACAATAAATGTTCTAGAATGTCTCTCTCGCAAAACACTTGGTTTATCTAGCCTTACAATCACTAATCTGCACACAAGTCACTACACTGGAACTACAGTCGCTACTCTCTAACACTTCACACTGGTTACTGCTTCTTCGAGTCACTTCAACATTATCTAATTGAACTGAACTGAGCTGGCTTACTTCCACCTTTATATACCCGTCGTACCTTCCACCTCGTTTCTGGAGTGTTCCATTCCAGAATGTTCCAGGACTTTCTTTTGCTAGAAGGTTCTGTGAATACAGAACGGCTCCGTGTGTATACAGGGGGATGCATATACAGAATGATCCGAATGTGGCCATCACTCCTATGTTACACAAGATGAGTTTCTCGTACTATAAGGGCTCTCTGCGTATACAGGGTGTAAGGGTTCTCTGCGTATACAGGGTGTATATACAGGGCGTTCGGAATGCGCAATCTCAGTTATCCATTCCGACGGGATACAAGTTGGTTACTTAGTTATTTTTGGTCCTAGAGGGTTGAGACTTCCCCCCCCCCCCACATACATCCCCAGGGGGTGGGGAGGTGGTGTTGCCAGACTGTGCAAGAATTCCCACATGTTGGGGAAGTTTTGGAGATGTGGCAACACCGCACTATTGGAGTGCTTTGGAACAATATGAAACTTTTCACACGGTTTTGTTTTATCAAAATGAGCAATATATATATATATATATATATATATATATATATATATATATATATATATATATATATATATATATATATATATATATATATATATATATATATATGCATGCTCCCCAGATGTCATTGCAAATCGTCTCTAAGCTCTCAGTGTGTTCAACCATAGAGCTGAGAGGGATCTGACCGTTCTTCGTGAGTCTTGTATTATTTGTAGCGTGACGGATACCTGCCTCGTTATCAGGGTGGGTAAGGTTCATTAAAGCAGGTACTTTAGTAACGTACGTAGCGGGTTAGAGGTATTTTTTGAGCCCGGAAAAGGGCAGTTACATTGTTTATTGATCTACTGACTTTTTTGTCTCTAATGAGGTTACAATTGGTTTCTAGGTAATCGGAAGCCGAAGACTAGTATCTCTCTTGTTTAAAGAATCAGAACGTTTTTCGATCTTGATTGCTTCGTGAATTATTCTGCTTTTGAGTGTTAAAATAGACAATTTAACTGCAAAATTTACCTGACTTAACAAATACCTCTCTTAATCCATTTTGTACCGTTACTAAAGTATCTGACCTAATAAACCTTACCGACCCGACAATTGACCAGGAGCCAGGTAGACGCCACTCTACAAATAATACAAGATTTACGACGGACGGTCAGACCGTTCTCACGTCTAGACATGAACACACTGAGAAGTCACAGAGGATCTCCAGTAAGATTTGGGAAGTAGGCAGATTGAGGCCCCGTAATCGAACTACAACTACCCAACATACGCTTATCCATTGTTGTAAGAAGTAGGCAGATTGAGGTATTAGAGTTAATTTCGAAATTTTGAAACCAACCTCTCAAATATGGGTTCAGGGGACCTATTTCGCGCTCATTCGAAGGAATTATTTCAAAAGTCGCGATCTCAGCGATTTTTTAATACGAAAATTCGCTAATGCAAAAGTAATCAGAATAAGTATCTATGGGTAGACTACGCAAATCGATATAAAAGTAAACGGTTAAGAACTTGCACAAGTGAAAATGTTCACGTACTTTTTGTACTTTAACATCTATTTCCGCGACTAATTTATTACAGTCTGTACTGAAAAAGTGTAAGCGAAACCCCGGGAATCGAACCCAGTACCTTTCGGTTCAGAGGCACACAAATGAAATCAAATCAATCTCTATTATATGATTGAAATATATACAGGTATGTACAAGGTCTTAAAAATGATACAAAAAATGTCACAGCCGTTACAGCTTTAACATTAACTTACTACATAATGCAAGGATATTTGCTTAACAGATTCGGTTAAGATACTAATATTTACATGCTATAAAATTAAGCAAATAGTGCAAGATCTGTACAGTTGTGCTTTTTTGGCGTAATACACTAAAACTTTATTTAATTTTATTTAACAGGAAACTACAACAATAAAAAAAGTCTGGACGCGGCAAGTGCGTTATGGTAGTGAATTTTCATAAAAATGTTTTTTAATAGCAAATGTGTGTCTTTTTTCAAGAAAGCATGCATCAAATTTGGTTACCAGTATAATCTATATAGTAGAAACAATGTGCCATGTTTCATCAAAATAACTTTATTGTTTGAAAATGTACAAAAATTTCCGAAAGCAAACTTAGTGTTCCCGACAAAACTGATTTCTTGGTCAACCTTATAGGTTAATAGCATATTGAGCTATTCAGATTTGAAGCATTTAATGAAAATTCGCTACCGTAACGCACTTGCTGCGTCCCGAATTTCTTTTCTTACAAACTGCTTTATATTTCGATGGAAAATGCAAAAATGCAATAACATAAGGCGTTGTTCGATTAAAAAAAAAGAAAATATGTATCACCAACGACTTATGGGCGAGCCTGTGATTGTAGAAATAATTTTTTAAGATGTAGCTCAAGACACACTATAATTACTGTATACATTTTTTTTGTATCTTGAATAATAACGGATATACTGAGCTTTATTGATTTTGCACGAAAATTCGACAAGAATTATATAGCTTTAAACGATAAACTCTATACCTACCTAAGACTACTGCCACAGCATCAGAGAAAGGGTCTATTTGAAATGAATTTTCTGGAAATGTATAATGACTGTTGAAGCTAACACTTCAGGGTTTGTAAAAGATTCTTCTTGAGACATTTTCTTTCCCTAGCCCGTAGTGGTTTCAAGTTCGTTGCCTAAATGTTGCTAATTTTGACGTTTTAAAAATCGTGACTTTGACGTTTTGAGGAAAACCGCAATTTATTTTTCTTTAAATGCCTCTAACTTTTTTGTCTTTTAACATACAGAACTAAATTTTGGTAGGTAATTTACCTATAATGACATAAACCCAGGTACCAAATTTGGTTGTCCTTACTGTGTTATTCCCGGAGATATAATTTTTTTTTAAAGAAAACACAAAATTTTACGGGAAAAGCTGGTCCGATTTTCCTGGCTAACGAACTTATCCAAGCCACTTGCAGAGGAAGGTATCCACCAAATTTAATTATAAAAATTGAAACTGACCCCGGATATTTGTTCTAGGGGGCCTAATTAGCGCTAATTTGAAGAAATTTTTTCAAAATGCAAAAGTCGGGATCTCCTCATTAGTGTATTTCTTTTAAGAACATTCACTAAAAACCTGTGGTAACATTTGTTGTACGTAATTGATCAGTTATACGGCCTAAGTGGTGTAGGTTGGTTTCACTATTTACATGGTAAAATACATTATTAAATGTAATTTATTCCATTTGCATGATGCTGGATCTAAAATTACCTAAAAAATAAACATATTTGATACTTAAACTCTGCTATGGCCCTTCGAAAAATTCCATGCTCTGCTATGGTTACATATGCGTTAGCCCGAATGGTAGATTATTAGACTTGTAATGTTTAATACTGTTTAGAAGAGTGTTATTGTTTAGGTTTGTGTGGTAGAAATTGTTAGCCAGTAATTTAACATAATTCCTTATTAAAGACATTTGGAGCGGCTTATGTAGATCTCGTATTCTGGTGTACCGGTTTTTGTTTGAGATAATTCGGAGGCATTTGTTTTGAAGCATTTGTAGTTTAGAAAATTTTGTTGTTGAAATAACACACCAAACTGGAGCTGCGTAAATCATGACTGGTCTAATGATTGTTTTGTAGATAATTGTTTTGTTTTCAATAGTCAGATTACTGTTTCGGTTTAAAAAGGGGTACAGTATTCTGAGTTGGCCATATAGTTTCTGAATGGTGTTCTCTATGTGTTTTCTGTTGTAACTCGACTGTCTGGGGTAATTCCCAAATATTTTACGTGTTTACTAATATTTATGTTCTGATTGTTTATTTTTATTATATTAATAGTTTGCAAAATTTTGTTGTCTTTAAATTTCTTTGCAAAGATAATGCCTTCCGATTTTTATGCATTAATTTTCATTTTCCGTTTGTCGAAGAATTTTTCATGCCCATGTGTACAATTTGTACTTGCTTTGAACCCACAATGGCGCTAAATGAATGTGAATAAATTGCAGTATTATCGGCGAATAATGATGTGCTTGTTTTCTGGAACAGTATGTCGTTTTTAAAGATAGTGAAAATTTTAGGGCCAATTAACGAACCTTGAGGGACCCCTGCGTCAATGTTGGGAACTGTTGATTTTTTGTCGTTAATTAAGACTTGGAATGTTCTGTTTTTAATATCAGGATTAACTAATAATATTAGGTAACGAAGGAAGCCATAGTGAATCAGTTTATATAGAAGTCCGTCATGCCATACTGCACCAAAAGCCTTTTTAATCTCTAGCGTTACAGGCTTATTGTTTTTAAAATTTATGGCGATATCATTAACCATTTTTGTAATTTGTTGGACCGTAATATGGTTTTTCAGAAACCCTAATTGCAAATCTGGTCCTACATGGACTTAACGTTCAAATTTTCTAGTCTATTGGCTATTATTGTTTCAGCGATTTTGCTCAGTGTATTCAAAAGGCTGATGGCCCTGTAGCTATTAGGATTATTATTCTTTTTACAAGGTTTATCAATGGCTATTGTGTTGGCCGTCTTCCATACTTTGGGAAAATACGACAGTCTTATCATGGAATTTATAATATAGGTCAGTCCCAAAATTCCTTTGTTGCGCAAATTTCTGAGAAGAGCGTTTTGTATAAGGTCTGCCCCAGGGCATTTCTTGTATTTAGTTATATTTATATCACTGCGGATATGCCAGGGTGACGATAACCCTGGTTTCCAGATATCATCAATTTGGTTTGTATTAACAAATTCATCGTTGTTCATAGGTGTGGCTCATGTCCAAGTTATGTGCCTGTTTAAAGTGATCGGCTAATATTTCTACCTTTTCTTCGTCCGTGAAAGCAGTGGTGCCATTGTAGATTAGGGTCGGTATGAATTTAAAAGGTTTATTAAGTACCTTAGTGGCTTTCCATAAGCTATTGTCTCGGATGTTTAATGACTGGAGTCTTTTGCTTTGTATTTGATTAGTATGCAGGGTAATTTCTTCTTTTATTTCTTTAATCAACCTGCTAAGTGTCGTTTTGTTATCTGCTAGGCTCACATTCTTACCTCTGGGCTACCGATGCTCCTTTCACGTACTTTGGAAGTATTACTACAGATGATCGTGAATGTAGCAAATAACTGAGAAGGATAACTATGGGAGAGTAATCATTTTACAAGCAATATACTTTTGTCGTCAACAAATATTTTAACTTGGACCTGGGTGAGAAATTCAGCAAATCATTGTATCGGGTGGAAAGCTGGACTAGAAGCTTTTGAAATTTGCACCTGGTGAAAAATGACAAAGACAAGGTTCACCGATAGAGGCGAATAAAAATGTGCTAGAAGAAATATGCTTATTGAAAGACATTTAGCGGCAGAAGGCACAACTTTCTGACAATATTACAAGGACATATACGTAAAGGCTGGACGCAGCAAGTGCGTTGTGGTAATGAATCTTCATAAAAATGCTTTTAATAGCAAATATATATTTTCTTAATGAAAGCAGGCAACAAATTTGGTTACCAGTATAACCTATACTTATAGTAGAAACAATAATATACCATATTTCATCAAAATAACTTTGAAAAAGTACATTTTTCCGAAAATGAACTTAAATGTTCCCAAAAAAAATAGTCCGATTTTCCTGGCCAACGAACCTCTTCAAGCTGTTTACCCAGCCACCAAGATATAATTATTCACAAAAAGCTTTTCGACGAAACTTCCCAAAAAAATTTCACTAAAATTTGCAAACAACTTTCTCACGAAATTCCGATTTTTTTTTAACAATAACATATTAAACATTTATTATTGGTAACAAAAATTCCAGAAAAATTAAAAAATATATTCTTACGTAAAAAAAAATTCTGCGAAAAATATTTTTTTAATTGCTAAAAGAGTACATACAATTCAACTTACTTACATAGGTACCTTAGTTAATCTGTGATTAAGATTGGAAAAATGAAAATATAATTTTTTAACTGTTCGGATAAATTTGAATCAGTGGAAGTAAAGAAAAATATAAGTGGAAAAATACTAATATTTTCATGCTACAAGCTGTGAGAAGTAAGAATATTATTTAAGTCTGCCACGTTAAAGTTTTATTTGATATATGTGAAAACAATTTATCAATTATTTACCAGATTAATTATTTCTTACCTTTTTGTGCCAAAGTTAATTTAAATAATTTAATATTTTTCTTCGAAAATTCGCTAATTTTCACATAGTCTGATCGAATCATGGTATGCGATTGTAAAACTAAATATTTCCAAAACTAAAGTCTGTAGGTCTAGGGGGTGTTATACAAAACTTGAAGCACATGACATGCTCTTAGCTTCTGAAACACAAAATACAGACTGTTCTATTTGTAAAAGTTTAGTTACGGCAGTTTCAATTTTTTTCAAATTCATTTATCATTTGAGAGGGGCCTGTACACGGGATCTCGAGTTTTTCCACAAATAATATAAACGAAACCCTCTTTGGGTGCGTCGCTTTCATGGGACTCTGATATCTATTTGTAAAAACGCCGTATCGCCGTTTCTGATATGTACAAAAAATGTGAAAAGTTGCAAAACAATTTAAATAACTCGACAACGATGAACGCTATGACATTTTTGTTCCTACAAACATGCATTATAAATCGATGAAGAATGCAAAAAGGTAATAATATAAGGGCCATGTAAAAAAATTGTACAACTATTTATGGGCCAGCCTGTAATTGTCAAAATAATTTTATAAGATGCAGCTCAAAACACCCTATAATAAACATATAGAATTTTTTCGTATCTTGGATAATAACGGATATGTTGAAGTTTGCCTTAGAAATGCGCTACGCTGTATATATGAGAAATAAAAACTGTAACTGACCCCTGATATGGGTCTTAGTGGGCCTAGTTTGCGCTAATTTGAAGAAATCTTTTCAAAATTCGAATCTGCGGTCTTTTCATTAATGATTTTTTTTCTACGAAAATTCGCTACAAATTATTAGACTTTTAAACCATAAACTCTATAATTAAAACTATAGCCAAGGCATCAGGAAAGGGTCTATTTTAAATTAAATTTCTCGAAATATTTTAGTAAAATGAATGAAAATTTTGGTTGAAGCTTGTTTCTGGAACTCAAGGTTTCGTAAAACACTCTTACGATATTTCCTCTACATAACCCGTATTCGTTTCAGGTTCTTTGCCTAAATGTTGGCCAATTTTGATGTTACAAATCGCGACTTTGTCGTTTTAAGAGAACCCTCCACATTTTTTACTTTAAATACCTATAACTTTTTTGTCTTTTAACGGACAGATCAAAATTTTGATAATAGTTTACTTTTTATGATATAAGCCCGCTTGCCAAATGTTGTTGCCCTTACTTTGTTATTTCTGCATATATAAAAATTTTCTGAGAGAAAGCTCAATATTTTCCGGGAAAAACTGGGCCGATTTTCTTGGTTAACGAATTTATTCAAGCCACTTGCAAAAAGAAGGTGCTCACCTAATTTGATCACAATTTATATATATATATATATATATATATATATATATATATATATATATATATATATATATATATATATATATATATATATATATACATATATATATATATATATATATATATATATATATATATATATATATATATATATATATATATATATATATATATGAACATATAAAAATTGAAACTGACCCCGGATATGGGTTCTAGTTCGCACTCATTTGAAGAAATTTTTTCAAAATTCAAAAGTCGCGATCGCCTCATTAGTCTTTTTTTTAAAGAAAACTCACTGAAAAGGAAGAGGCAGACCAAGATAAGAACATTTAGAAAATCTTACCCAACTGATCAAGTAAGGCAACCACAACGAAATAACAAGGTTTACCGGAGACAGAGTGCCATGGTTGCAATAACTAAGCGACATCGCCTGTACATTGTAATTTTTACTTTGTGCTCTGAAACTTTGTACAAAACTTTGTTCTCTCATTTACGAAAGAGTAATTTACATACGAAACAAAATGTCATTAAAATTTTATCATTTATTCTGCAACTGCAGTTTGCAGATTATCATTTTATATAATTACAGCTTTACTTTAACTGCAATTCGAAGATAAGTCAAATACAAATTTATATACATAATTGTGTTAAAAAACATGTTGCCAATTGTCACTTAATCACATACTTTTAATAAGAGAAATGAATAGGCTTTTGTTGGCAAAATTAGATAGAGCCACCAAGGTCAAGCAAATTTAAATTAATCATGATAAGATACTAAATAGGTAATTTGTCATCCCTTTTATTGTAATAACAAATAGAAAATCGATCATTTACGCACATGGCAATTCATCAATATTATTGTGGTCATCCAAGCAATACAGGTCGTAACTATAGGGACGTGACATTTTGACCTACAGAAACTCCATACAAACATCCAACTTATTTCTTTTCAAGTGTCAAAAATAGAAGTTACCCGACAAAATAGCAGAATTTAATGTTATAATGGTTTATTTATCATATATATGCATACAGCTTGAATATTACAATAATAAGCTAATGTACGGTTACAATTTAGGTATATTTACAATTAGTTATCGTTTAGCATAATGATAAAAAAATCGGGACGCAGAAAGCCCGTTGTGGTAGCGAATTTTCATTACATGCTTCAAATTTAAACAACTCAATTTGCTATAAACCTAGAAAAATTAATTTTGGTATATAGTAAAGTATTTACCAGAGTATCATACCTACCTACTTTTTATTGGGAACGTTGCCGGCGGGCTCATCGGTGCAAGTGGAGCCCTTGAAACTACTGATTATGCTCTGGAATTGGCTGTCGCATGGTCTGAAAGTGTTATCTCATTGTTATACTTTTGATTATGTTACAATTTCCCTACATCCCTCTCCTCACTGCGATCTTTGTGAGATTAGGGGTTCACGAATGATTATATTTGGATTCGTTCCCAGGTCTCTCTGTTTGGACTCATTCTCTTTCGTCTCTATTATTTATCTAATTGTGGTGTACACATTGTTCCATGATTTTTGTGACAATAATAGATGTCACATCATGCTTTCTGTCGTGAACGAAAACTTTGTTATCCCTGTGAATTTTTGCAGCTTTTCGCTGTTCCTTCCTACCTTTACTTTCTCCCTACAATAGGAGTTCGATTGGAGCGAGTCCAGGAATGACTGACACTGCTTCCGCGGAGATAGTTCTGTATGCACTACATATTCTGATGCTAACTTTCCTTTGCAGTCCTGTCAGGTAATCTCTAAATTTGTTGTTGTTAGTGGTTCTATGCCAAACGGGCGTATCATGGAGGATTTGTGACAATACCACGCTAGCTAATATTCTTCGTTTGGGTGACCGGGGACCTCCTATGTTTGGCTATTATTGTTCAGCTCTGAGTGATATTCTTCTAATTTGCTCTGCGAATGATAGCTTTATACAAAGCCAAGCTCCTAGATATATGATGCTTCTGCTAGGTTTTATTCTTACATCTTCTATTGTGAATTCAATAAAATCCATCTTTTTTCTCTTAGTCAGGAGGACACATTCCGTTTTCTCTGGTGCAAGGCGGAGATGCCCACTTTCCATCCAATTAGATACTTTCTACTTCATTTCTTGTATTCGTGAGAGTTTCTTTATTTGCTGCTACGACAACTAAAGCTATATCATCCGCAATCCTACAAGAGTTACTTCTTTTGGTTGTTCTGGGGTAAGGAGTCCATCGTACATGATGTTCTACAAGGTCGGCCCCAGAACTGAATCCTGCGAGACACCGCTGTTTACATGTACCTTTCTTGCCAGCGATACCTGGTCTGCCAATAGCAACTGTCTACTGCACAACTAGTTTGAAATTATGTTCGCCAGACTATCCTGAATCCTCCTTATTCTCACATCTTCCAATATCACTTGCCTGGACGCGCAATTAAATGCATTTCTTACATCCAAGTGCATAGTTTGCTGTGTGAAGCGCTGAATGCTGATGCCTGTTCTGAAACTCTTAGTACTTCTCTTATAGCATCTACTGTTTGCGGGGTTTCTCTGAAGCCATATTGTTTTTTCGATAGGTCTCCTGTTATTTTTATTTCACTATCTACCCTTATTTTCAGGAGGCGCTCGTAGAGTTTTCCCTCTATATCTAGGAGGCAGATAGTTCTGTAGCCTGATGAGTCGGTCATTGGTTTATCCCCTTCTTAACGAGAGCCAATCTTGCCAACTTCTAGAGATTAGGTAACATATCTACTAAATTTCATCAAAATAACTACGAGGCACAAATTGCAGAAAAAACATTTTTTTTAGAAAAACTGGTCCGATCGGGCTGGCTAACGAACCTCAAGCTATTAGTAAATTAAAGGTACGTGCTGAGTTTCATCAAAATCGGTTGGTTATTTTTTTAATTACGGTCGGATACATACATATACATATACATATACATACATATATATATATATATATATATATATATATATATATATATATATATATATATATATATTCCCAAGGACACTTAAAATTCGGGACGCAGCAAGGTAGCGAATTTTCATTAAATGCTTCAAATTTTAATTACTCATTAAAAAGTTGGGTTTTGGTATATAGTAGAGGCTCTACTGGGCAACATGCTTACTAAATTTCATCAAAATAACTTTGTTATTTTTTGGGATACAATTCTTTTTTTCAGAAAAATCGAATTTTTTTGTTAAACTGGTCCCACCGGGCTAACAAACTATTTCAAGCTAATACTAAAAGAAAGACACGTGCCGAGTTCATCAAAATCGTTTAACCATTTTTTGAGTTGTCGGTTGGATAAAGGGTTTGGTTTTGGGTTCTAGAGGCACTAGGGCGCTGATTTGAAGAATTGTTTGTCTATTAGCGATTTAAAAAAAAATAAAAATCCGCTAAAAAGAATACAAGGTAATATACAGGTGTCCATTGTAAAAGATTGCACCAGGGTTTTGCCGAGAACTGCTGAGAATTTCCAAAACCCTTAACACGTCGATTTTGCTTATGGGGGAGACACTTTTTTGAACGCTAATATAATTGGTAGCATTCAACCCCTAGCGGAGGTAACTTTCACCCCGTTAATTGTAATAGGAAAGGTAGGTTGAGTGGCATCTCTTTGGAAAGCTCTTTTGATTCTCTATTCAAAGCTGCAATTTTAAAATCTACCAATTAGTTTTTTAGATATTTGCTTTCAAAACCTCAAAATAAAATTTTTACATAGTATTTAAATGCAGACGTAGAGACTTTTTCTTTGGCTTCACACATTATCGTTTTTTTTTTCTTTTCTGTAACCATTTTCGCTGCTTGACAGCATCATTAGACAGGCGAATATTGCTTTGATTTGTACGCATTCGTGACAACTACAATTAAATTTTCGATGCTACGCTGTGATATTATGATCAAAAAAGTATCTAAAAAATAAAAACTCTGGACGCAGCAAGTGCGTTATGGAAGTGAATTTTCATTAAAATGTTTTTAATTACAAATATATCGCTCTAATGCGAGCAGGCATCAATTTGGTTACCGGTATAACCTATATAGTAGGAACAGTGTACCATATTTTATCAAAATAATTATTTGAAAATGTACAAAACTTTTCGGAAAATAAACTTTGAATGTTTCTGAGAAAACTGGTCTCCTAGCCAATGAACCTTAGGTTAATAGCAAATTGAGTTATTGAAATTTGAAACATTTAATGAAAATTCGCAACCAAAACGCCCTTGCTGCGTTCATACAAAAAAATTCCGAAAATACAGTTAAATGTTGGTTTCCTAACCAACAAAACTTACGTTAATAGCAAATGAGTTATTGAAATTTGGAGGATTTAATGAAAATTTGCTACCAAAACGCACTTACTGTGTCCAGATTTTTTCTTACAAACATGCATCATATTTCGATAAAATATGCTAAAATGCAGTAACGAAATTGTTCTACAAAAATTAGCTAAAAATTATAGACCGTTAAACCATAAACTTCACTAAACCTACAGCGAAAGCATCAACTTAACTAAACCGACAGCCAAAACATCAGAGAAAGGATCTATTTGAAATGGATTTTCTGGGAATATTTTAGTAAAAGGAAGGACGATGACGATTGAAACTAAGACTTCAGGCTTTGTAAAACATTATTCTTGAGACATTTTCCTTCCATAGCTCATATTAGGTCAGGTTCATTGCCTAAATATTACCAATTTTGACGTTTAAAATCGCGATTTTGACGTTTTGAGGAAAAGCCAAATGTATTTTTCTTTGAATGCCTGTAACTTTTTTGTCCTTTAACATACGGAGCTAAATTTTGGTAGGTAACTTGCCTATAATGATATAAACTCGCGTATGAAACTTGGTTGCCCTTACTTTGTTAATTTTGGAGATATAACTTTTTTTCGAAAGAAAACATAAAATTTTCCGGGAAAACCTCGGCGGATTTTCCTGGCTAACGAACTTATTCAAGCCACTTGCGAAAGGAAGGTACTCACCAATTTTGACGTTTAAAATCGCGATTTTGACGTTTTGAGGAAAACCCAAATTTATTGTTTTTTAAATGCCTGTAACTTTTTTGTCCTTGAACCTAAAGAGCTAAATTCGTAGGTATTTTACCCATAATGATATAAACCCGCGTGTGAAATTTGGTTGCCCTTACTTTGTTAATTCCGGAGAAATAATTTTTTTCGATTTTTTTCGAAAGAAAACACAAAATTTTCTGGGAAAACCTCGGCGGATTTTCCTGGCTAACGAACTTATCCAAGCCACTTGTGAAAAGAAGGTACTCACCAAGTTTTATGAAAATCGGTCCATTATTTTTTTAGTTATAGGTGTGACACATAAATATATAAATATATATATATATATATATATATATATATATATATATATATATATATATATATATATATATATATATAAACATATAAAGTCTGAAACCGACCTCGGATTTGGGTTCCAGGGGTCCTAATTAGCGCTCATTTGAAGAAATTTTTTCAAAATTCGAAAGTCGGGATCTCCTCATTAGTGAATTTTTTTTAAAGAAAATTCACTAAAATGACACATGACGTGTTCAAAATGACCATGTAATGCACGTGTCAATATTTAACGTGAAAATAGGATCTAACTATAACAATAATTACCAACAACAATTACAACAATAAAATAACTAAACGATAAAATCAATGAATCAGACTTTACGCAACCAAAATATCGACAAACATCAATCTTTTGTCTTAGTACAACGTTTAGTGAATTTTCTTTAAAAAAATCACTTTTGAGGAGATCGCGACTTTTGAATTATGAAAAAAATTCTTCAAATGAGCGCTATTTAGAACCCCTGGAACGCACATCCAAGGTCGGTTTCAGACTTTATATGTATATATATATATATATATATATATATATATATATATATATATATATATATATATATATATATATATATATATATATATATATATATATATATATATATATATATATATATTTGTGTGTGTGTGTGTGTGTATAAACATTTTTGTCGGCAAGTTTCCACATGGAAGGAAAATATTGAAATCGTAGCATGGCATTCATAATCGTAACTATGCATACCACTGCTTTGCGGGGAGGTTTTTCGGGGCTATGTTAGAGATTCCATCGTATCCCCGAGCTTTACTATTTTTTAATGATATGATTATTTGGGAAACTTCTTCGAAAGTTGCGGGCTCGATAATTGTGTCTGGGGTGGCGCCAAGCGCACTCCTGACATAACGGTGCGTTTTTGCGACGTGCGACAGATCAACGTTGTTATAATTCGGGCTGAGTTGCAACTCCAGACGATCCGCGAATGCACTTGCTTTCTCCGCAGCCGTGTATACGATGCCATTACGGCCGTGAAATGGGGATACCAGAAGTTTTTGGGAGCGAAGAGCTTTCGCCATTTGCCAGATGGGATTGTCTTGGGCGACGAGGGGTTGCATGCGTTTCTCCCAACGGTTGTTGCGGAGTTCTTGTAGGGCGGATTGTACTTGATTGATGAGTCTTTTTGCGTCTGGTTTGTCGGTGGGGTTTCCTGTACGAGCCAGTCTACGTACGCGGTTCTTTTCTAGTATCATTTATCCGATACTTGACGGAAATGGGGGACTTCCACATAATCTTTGCTTATTGGAGTATACCACACTTATGTAAATGATAAATATTGCTAGATAAAATTGGATATCTGGAGAATGGCTAAATGAGCTAGTACTCAAAGCCAAATGAGATAAAAAAAGAACTTGTTTTAAGTGTTGTTTATTTGAAATTAATTTAATATCGAAATGACTTGCACTATTCTAAAGTGCGTTGAAATTGTGTCAATTTATTATGGAAATAATCGGTGTAGTAGAGCAACTTCCTGTTTTTAATGAAAACCATCCAGACGAAAATCTAAGTGATGTTCATATGTTGAGAACAATGCGAAAATTTGAGGAAACTAGTGCGGTTTGCAATAAGAGGCACGAGCGAGCGAGGAGTATAATGGACTAAGCAATGGAATGTAATAGGACAACTTGAACAAAATAAAATTTAGAGCATTCGTCAATTATCTGCAGCAACGGGTATAGCTCGATTCGGTATCCATAATATTTTGCAGGATTACAAATACCATCGCTACAAAATAAAGTTGTTACATGAGCTGAATAAAGTTGATAATGATAGGAGGCTCCAATTTTCTGAAGACATGAGTGGAAGAATTATGAATAATTCAGATCTGCTTTATAATATTTATTTTTGAACGAATGCACGCTTTCATTAAATGGAGCTATCAACAGGCAAACTGCCGCTATTGGAGCGACACAAATTCTCACTTGTACAGGGAATCCCATACCGAAAATCTCTAAAAATTAAACATTTGGGCAGGAATTATATATATATATATATATATATATATATATATATATATATATATATATATATATATATATATATATATATATATATATATATATATATATATATATATATATATAATGTATGTATAAAACGATTTTTAGTCAAATTTCCATTCCTGGTGATTTGACTGGAGAGATGTATCTTAATATGCTGAAGAATAAAATAGATGTTTTGCGAACCGAAATATTGGAAAATCATGAGAATCATTACATGAATCACCTACATTTTTAGCAAGATGGTGACCCTCCTCATTATGTAGCTAGGTTAGGAGATTTTTGGATAATCAGTACCCAGGTGGGTTGTTATTTAATTTTAACATAACAACTCATTTAAAGGGGATACAATATTGAAAATTAGTATACCGATATTGAAGCTAGTTTGTAATTCAGGCTTGTCTCATTTTTTTTTCCATCAGGTTAGTGTATAGGAAGAAGGTCCATATTGAATGGCCAACTAGGTCTCCAGCGTGAATCCCCTAGCGTTTTTTCTAGTGTGATATTTAAAGGACAAAGTCCTTCAAACTCAACTACAAGAGCTGCAAGAACTGAGGGGTAGAATTACTATTCAATGTCACAGAATAACTCCGGAGATGTTGGCAAATCTCAGAAGAGGGTTTGATCACAGGCTGCATTATGAAAGTCAACGGTGGCCATTTTGAGCAATTATTAAATTAAAAATACAATTGCTGATTTCTTTTTTCGAAAACATCCAAATCTCATCTGTCATAGTGAGTAACAACTGGAATTCCTTATTAGTGGTGACACGCAAAAAAGAGCTGTAGTTGTGGTTTAAAACGATATACAGTAATTACAGCCTTAAACACGAAATTGATACTGTTATTTTAGACGCTTTATTTATTAAGCTTCTAAATATCTAAAAAATAATAGGTAGACTTTAAAATTGCAGTTTTAAAAGCAAATATCTAAACATCTAGACATTAAAATTGCAGTTTAAGTTTTAAAAGCAAATATCTAAACATCGAATGGGTAAATTTTAAAATTGCAGGTGTGAATAAAGATTCAAAAGAGTTCTCCAAAAAGGTGCCACTCGACCTACCTTTCCTATTCAAAATTAAGGGGGTGAAAGTCACTTGCGCGTAGGAGTTGAATGCTACAAATGCTGTTGGGGTTTTTAGAAATTCTGTTTTATGCCTGTTTTTTTTTGACAACCGAAGACGTGTTATGTGTGCTCTTTTGTTATGTTATTTGGTGACATCAGCAATGTATTAAAAATCGGTTATTTGTTTATTTTGTCAACAATTATATTAAGATGCATTTGTTTTTGTAAATGTTTAAAATTACCAACAATATAATTGTTTTGTTAGCTGTTATCAACCTAAGCATATCTTACACAATCGTTATAATAGGTAGTTATTTGTTGCTATGCATTGTCAGCCTAAAAAAGTTGCAGGTATCAACATAAACAAAAGTAATAAAATAACGGTTTTCTAGCCGATTATTTTAATTTGCGTCATAAAATAAAGGTTATTGGTCCAAGCCGGAGAATTCGTTTTTCTTTTTAGTTGCAACACCATTTGTTAGCAATTTATTTCAATCATCGCCGCAATTTGCTTGAAACTCAAAAAATGGATTTGTTTATAATAATACAGGTGTCCTGCGAACTTTGACCGTTAGCCGTAGATCACGAACTACTCTGATTTGAAATCAGAAAATTTCCAGGGGTATGTTTTCTATAATTATCTGTTCAAAGAAAATAGTTATAGCTTCAGATCGTTTCTGGTTATATATATGATTTTATGTACCATAGTTGGTACTTATCTTTAATAGTTTCCAAAATATGACGATCTGAAGACAAAAATTTACATGTGGAGAGGTTTAACAAAACTGTTTTTGTTAACTGAGTTTTATCTCTTTAGTTATAATTTTTTTACAGCTTAATGCTGAAATCATGCGTGATCTCAAGCAGTTGACAGTTCATGAGAAAATTATAACAGGGTACCCCTAAAACATTATTTTTTAGAAACTTTAAGCAAACGTGACTTTTTCATATGAAACACCCTGTATTGGATATTTGAATAATGTGTTTAATTCTCGACCAAAATATTTCATATTGTTTTATAGGATGTTTGCCATTTGCCAAACCAATTCATTATTTTGTGACTTTGAGCCATTCTTTCAGATCTGATCCTGTTCTAGCGAACATTCATTAATAAAAATTCGCTAATAGAGAGGTCACGATGTAAAGCTTTTGAAAAATTATCTTCAGATGAGCGCGAATTTCATGTTATATATATATATATATATATATATATATATATATATATATATATATATATATATATATATATATATATATATATGTATGTATCAGAGCGATAACTCAAAAAATATTCAACTGATTTGAACGAAACTTGGCACATTCTTCATTGTATTAAGACCGCGGACGAGTTCGTATATCAGCTATAACAGAAATTTTGTCCACCAAAAATATACAAAATATTTTTAAAAACCATATATTTTTGTAAGTATCAGAGTAACTAGAATGATACTTTACATGTGGCTATAAACAGTGCAAAGAAATTTATGTTGTGAATTTTAAGTAATTTGGTACACAATATTTAGAGTTTTTTCCAAATTAAAAATAAAATCCCAAAGACATGCGTTGAAACGACTTAGGGGTTAAAGTCTAATGACTGACAGACAGAGTACTTAACTGTCACGCGTAGATTGATTCATACAACGGGTATAAACCATACATCAACGGTAACCAAACTAAATAAATACCAGGCATAAAGCATACTACTGGAACCAACAATCACGAAATCGCGGCCGCAATTATGGAAAATGACAGACGACATAAAATTAAAAATTTGCCAAGTGTTCGTTACTTAACTGGGGGATTCAATCAGTTATTAAAATACACTATATTTGTAGCTTTATGAACGGCCCCAAATACAGTTTTAGCACAGCATAGATAGATTATGCTATGGTTTTAGACTGAAAGTGTCACATAATATAGTAAAAATGTAAACAAAATCAAGTCAAGTGTACAAAAATGATTCTAAAATAGTTTCTTTTATCTATAAACTTAAACATAAGACGTCATATAAGACCGAAACAATCCTTGAATGTGTTTCAATGGCAATTCTACTAATTCTGTAATTAATTGTTACGTATACTTTTCATATACTACCTCGGGCATGAAGCCTGTGTGAAGTATCATGTAAACAAAACGTTAGTTGACGTATTACCAGATGGCTCAGTGGAAGCGTGATGTTGCATGACCGAGTCCAGCTCGATGAATGTATGTTTTTTAACTGACTTCAAAAAAGGAGGGGGTTCTCAATTCGACTGTATTTTTTTATGTGTGTTACTTCATAATTTTTTTCTAGGTGAACCGATTTTGATGTTTTTATTTTTATTTGAAAGCTGGTGCTTCTTATCTGGTACCATATAATGTAAATACCACGTGTATTTATTTTATAATGAATAACAAAAAAAAAACGGAACAAATAGGGCACTGACAATAAGCAAAGTTACCTACCTTTATTCTCCAATAATGCAGGAACATAAGCTTCGTTTTTCTGTATTCACACACAACACCTCTAGGGACCTCGTGTCTCCCAAAGGACTTACAAACAAAATGGATATTTAGAGACCTCGTGTCTCTTCAAGGGGTTGAAAGCAATTCGCTTTCTCGAGACCTCTTGCCTCTTCAAGGACTCAAAAACAAGTGGCAGAGGGATGCAAGCTTCTCTCCCTTCTCTCATTCTTCTTCCCCCTCTCTGGTCTTCTGGCGGAAACCATTAGTAACACTTACTCTATGTCAGTGTAGCGCGCGACATTTGAATTTAAAAGTGACAGAACAACGAGCATGAACATTCCGCCCACCAAAATAAGGATTTATTTTCACAATTATATTGTTTCTCAAATAAACAAACAAAACAAAAATTTACAATAAGCACAAAAAAACAAAAAACTGAAGCTATTGGATTTATAATTAACTGTACAAAAAAATTTCAAGGCAGACGTATTACTGCGATGGCAACAGACATAACTTCGTCAGAGGCCTATCAAAAGTGCCACTACTAGTGCGAACTTGAGCTACCCGAGCTATACCATCACGGCCTGGGTATAGTTGCATAATGCGTCCGAGCTTCCAAACAAGAGGTGACGAAGTCTCATCTTTAATCACAACTAAAGCTCCGATCGGGGGGGACGTTTGCACAGTATTCCACTTACCACGCTGCTGCAGTGTATGCAGGTATTCGTTCTTCCAGCGGCGCCAAAAGTCCTGGTGGATCCTTTGCACCAGCTGCCAGCGTGACAAGCGATTCATACTTAACAAAGTCAAATCAGCATCAGGAGGAGCACCTAACGGTTCCATTGTAAGAAAATGTCCTGGGGATAGGGCTAACAGATCATTTGGATCAGTACTCGCACTACACAATGGTCGAGAATTCAAAACTGATTCCACTTGAGCAAGCAACGTGGACATTTCCTCAAAGGTCAGAATCTGCAAACCGATCACCCTTCGCAAATGAGTCTTGACTGAGCGCACTCCTGCCTCCCACAGACCTCCAAAATGCGGAGCTGATGGGGGGTTGAAATGCCACTTAATGGTACAAGCATCTGCTGCCCCCTTTGCATAGTTTAAGAGCTGCTTATTTGAGCCGACGAAGTTGGTACCTCTATCGCTATACAAATTGTCACATCTTCCTCTGCGAGCCACAAACCTCCGAAGAGCTGCCAAGGAGGCTTCAGCTGAAAGATCAGACACTACTTCCAAATGGAGGGCCTTCGTTCGGACACCTCGATATCTGCCCTGTGTCACAAAAACTGGACCTGCAAAATCAACTCCGCTGTGTGAAAACGGCTTCAACTGAGAAACCCTGGCAACTGGCAAATCAGACATCATCGGTGCCATGGGAGTAGGATTCACTCGAAAGCAACGATAGCACCTTGACAAAACATGATGAATAGCTCTCCGAGGGGACAAAATCCAAAACTGTTGCGAAAGCAAATGAAGCAATGTGCGAGGACCAGGATGAAGATTGACATGGTGTGTGTGTGCAATGATTAACTCGGTGAGACGATGTGAGCGGGGCAACAATATAGGGTGTTTCACTTCAACTGGAACATCAGCTTGACGAAGGCGACCGCCCACCCTGAGGATACCCTCTGTATCCAGAAAGGGGGCTAACTTATTTATTGCCCTCGCACACCTCTCACCTTTAACCAAGGATGCTATTTCCCTTTGAAATACTTCACCTTGAGCACATTTGATAAGCATATGAAGCGCCTCCTGTAATTCGGTGGCTGTCAGAGATGCAGTAGTTCGGTCAGATGGAGACACCCTACAATTTCGCACAAACCGCTGACAATATACAACAACACCCTGAATTTTCCGTAGATGCGAAAAGCGATTCAAAAGTTTACTGAGCCACTCCTCATTTGCCAAAGTAACTAGTACGGGGAGAGTTCGTTGCTCCGCCAGGCACTCTTCTGGCGGCTCAAAACGCAACGACTTGGGCCAATTTTCTCTTGCCAATTTTAGCCAGGCGGGTCCCGCCCACCATAGTGGATGCTCACAAAACCCAGAAGGTAACATGCCTCTCGATGCACAATCAGCTGGGTTTTCTTGTCCACTTACGTGATGCCATGACTCTGGAGGAATCTTCTCTTGTATGCTTGCTACTCGATTCCCAATAAAGGTCTTCCACCTATTGGAAGATGATTTTATCCAGGCAAGTGCCACCATAGAGTCTGACCAAGCATACATAGAGTTAAACTCAAAACGACCTTCATACACCCGACACACAAATTCCAGAAGCTTTGCCAACAATAAACACCCACACAATTCGAGACGTGGAATCGATATTCTTTTTAAAGGTGATACCTTGGACTTGGCACACAGAAAATTGATCCAAACTTGACCCTCCTCTGATACTTGTCTTAAGTAAACAACTGCAGCATACCCTCGCTCCGATGCATCACAGAACCCATGGAGTTCTGTACTGATGATATTATCGTGTTTTACGCCTCTGGGAATTGATAAACCTGCTAGCGCACTGAGTTGTGATTTATACTGAGACCACTGACCAACAATATCCTTTGAGGGCTTATCATCCCATCCCACTTTTTGCTCCCACAAGCACTGCATAAGATATTTTGCCAACAGGGTAACAGGAGACAAAAAACCCAGGGGGTCATAAATTCTTGCCAATTCCGAAAGAAGATTTCGTTTTGTGCACGGACGATCAATAGGTTCAACATTAAAAGAGAATGTATCACCTATGGGACACCACTGCAATCCTAAAATTTTCAACACTGATGGATCATTTAAATCTAACGATCGAGGTTGCTGACTATCAGCTGATACTGTGGACAACAGTTTCGAATTATTGCTGGCCCACTTCTTCAATTCAAAACCCCCCTTAGCAAACAACCCAATCAATTGCCGTTGCAACTCAAAAGCCTCTGACAATGAGTCGACTCCACTGACTACATCATCCACATAGAGATCGGACCGAACTAGCTTTGCTGCCAATGGAAAAGATGATTCCTCATCATCACAAAGCTGCATCATTGTTCGGATTGCCATGTGTGGGCTTGAGGAGACCCCATATGTGACAGTATTAAGGCGATATTTCTGTACAGGTTCCCCCTTTGAGAACCTCCAGAGAATTCTTTGATAATCCCTATGATTATCTACAACCAAAATTTGTCGATACATTTGCCGAATGTCAGCAGTAAATGCAATTTTGTTTGAGCGAAATTTCAACAACACAGTGGCAATATCTGTCTGCAACTTCGCTCCCACTAACAACGTATCGTTCAGAGATACACCATTCGTACTTTTGGAACTAGCATCAAATACCACCCGCAGTTTGGTCGAAAGGCTGTGAGGACGCAACACACAATGATGGGGAATATAGTATGCATCAGATGGTTCCACAGCTACATCTGATACCAGAGACATATGGCCAGACTCATAATAATCCCTGATAAACTCCGAATAGGACTTGTGCAACGCTGGATCCCTACTAAGACGTGCTTCCAGGGAGTAAAACCGCCTCAATGCAACACTGAAAGATTCTCCCAAACACGGAGTACCCTCACGAAAGGGCATATTTAAAATATATCTCCCAGCACTATTTCGGTGCTGAGTCTTCTTGAAGATTTCCTCACATTTTTTATCTTCCGGAGACATAACTAAACCTTGTGGTACCTGTTCCAAGCTCCAAAACTGTTTCAAGGTATGATCCAAGTCGACCAACGTGCATAAACTATTCACAACAGAATGAGACTTTGACTGTTCTACACTGCCCATAAGCACCCAACCAAAAACAGTATTGATGGCCACTGGTGCACCTCGAGGCCCTCTCTTTATTCCAGGTCTAACCACATGAGCATAAACGTCAGTACCCAACAAAATTTCAATGTCCCCTGGTATACCAAACTCTGAATCTGCCAACTCTAAGTTCTGAATATGTTGCCAGTGGCACTGCTCAATTTTAGCAGAAGGGATCTTGGAACAAATGTTCGGAATCACAATCATGTCCAACTCTAACTTTGTTGGCTCATAAATGGACTCTACTCGACATTTGAGAGTGCCTTGGCTAGCAAGCGAGCTCATTTGGTTCAAGCCTTGAACCATCACTGAACGAGATGAGGTGTTGAGCCCCAATTTTTCAACACACTGCTGCGAAATGAAATTAGCCTCACTCGCACAATCCAGGAGAGCTCGACATCTCCTAACCTTTCCATTTTTATCTCGTACTAATAGCATTATAGTTGCCAGTAACACGGACTGTTCCCTTTTTACCACACTTGCCAACACACGCAATTGCTCTGCACCTTGTGGCTCTTCCACAGGTGGCTTGTTTGAGTCACTCTCATCTCCCGATGCCGGTGCTTTTGGGAAGTGCAATAATGTATGATGGTGTTTATTACATACACGACAACTTGATGACTTGCACTCCCTGCTGGCATGCGAGTTTGATAAACAGTTAAAACAAAGATTTTTTTTTTTTGCGAACGTATACCGTTTATGAGAGGATAAAGATAGAAATCCATCACACTTGAGCATGGGGTGCTCCTCCTTACAATAAGCACATACAAGCTTTGTGCTGGTAACAAAGGACGAAGCGGGCCTAGCAGTGGTTGCTGAAACATGCTGCCTTCTATTAGTCACATAATTGGAAGTTAAGGCAGTTGTCTCCATTGCTTTACACTGCTTTTCCAAGAATCTACATAAACTACTAAAACTGGGAATGTCCGATTCGCAAAACTCAAGCTCAAATTTTTGCTTAAGACTCATATCCACCTTTTGCAGCAACATGTTGAATTTAGTGAAATCCCACATGTCATGTTCAAACTGCTTCAACGCTTCCAAATTTTCACTGAATACAGACAACAACGTTCGTAGGGAAGAAGCAGATTCACTATTTGCTTTGGGGGCCTGTACAATACCCTGCCAATAATTGGTCAACAAAACCCGGGTATTGTGATACCTTGAGACCAGAGACTTGAATGCAATCCCATAATTGCTTCCCGTTAGCGGTAAATTCCTGATTAGGCCAGCTGCATCCTTCACTAACGAAGCACTCAAATATTGGAACTTTTCAATATCTGACAATGATTCGTTCTCATGAATCATTGTTTTAAACAGATCATAAAAGGTTGGCCAGTTTTTCCAATTTCCATCGAATTTTGGCATTTCGATTTTCGGTAACCTCAAATGTCTGTTTAAATTTGAAGTTGACATAATCGCGTTTGCGTTCGTTACTTCCTTTTCACTGAGAGATCGAGCGTTCGATGATTTGACCGAACACCGCGACTTACTCGATGCTCGACTCGATTTCGAACTACCGTGAAAAACGGATCGAGCTTGATTCTCAGCGGCTTTATTTGCATAACCTCTCAGTTCTCGATAGATAGTTTTTATAGAGTATTGCAGTTCATCGAATTTGTTCTGCATTTCATGCTCGCTCTCCAACTCTGATCGATCAACTACCGACACGATGTCCAAATGCAATGAATCAAATAGATTGACCAACTCATTCAACGCCTCAAAACGAACCTCAAATCTATTCAACCTATCTAAATCCACTACTGCGTCTATTTTGACCTGTTGAGCCACGTGCAATATGGCTTCTACTCGTGTATAAACGCTTTCGCGCTTATTTTTTAGCTGAGTCAACTCCATTGTTCAACGCAAAAAAAATTCCTAAACGCGATTTAAACAATATGCAAACGTGATTTCAACAATATGCAATTCGAGTATGTACCTAGTTATATACAAGCAATAACGTCACCTTGAAATTAAATGACTCAACACGGCAATAAACAATTACAAATTTACTAGACTAAAGGAAACAAGTAAAATTACTTCAAAAAATGGACTGTATCAACTAATAACAAAACAAAACAACTATAAAAATCCGGTCGATGGGCCAAATGTAAATACCACGTGTATTTATTTTATAATGAATAACAAAAAAAAACAGAACAAATAGGGCACTGACAATAAGCAAAGTTACCTACCTTTATTCTCCAATAATGCAGGAACATAAGCTTCGTTTTTCTGTATTCACACACAACACCTCTAGGGACCTCGTGTCTCCCAAAGGACTTACAAACAAAATGGATATTTAGAGACCTCGTGTCTCTTCAAGGGGTTGAAAGCAATTCGCTTTCTCGAGACCTCTTGCCTCTTCAAGGACTCAAAAACAAGTGGCAGAGGGATGCAAGCTTCTCTCCCTTCTCTCATTCTTCTTCCCCCTCTCTGGTCTTCTGGCGGAAACCATTAGTAACACTTACTCTATGTCAGTGTAGCGCGCGACATTTGAATTTAAAAGTGACAGAACAACGAGCATGAACAATATAAATTTGGTTAAGATCTGACCAGTAGTTTTGAATTATCCTTAATGAAGTCGGTTTTCTATTTTTTTAAATTTGTACTTGTTTGGGTTTTATCTCGACATTTGGAGAAATAATAGTGCACAGATTTCATACTTTTTGAACAAGATCTCATTTTTGTTTAAAAGGCCTGAATAAGTGTGTCACCTTCGAGTCTACAATTATAATTTTCAGCAGACATTTTGTTATTGTTGATATTGAAAAAACCGGTTTCATTAGGTTGACTAAAACGAAATCATACTGGCGATTAATAAGGTAAAACAACTGCTACGTTTATATTTTGACAGATGCTTTACTTTTCTAGATATTAATTAAGTTTCCTTCGGGAAATCTTTTGTATAACTTTAATGAAATTTGTAATACAAGTTTCTTTTAAAGACACACTATCTACAGATATAGCAAAATTTAATTCTTTAGCTTCATAGAAAATTTAGTTTTCGCCATTTTTCTCAAAAGGAGCTAGAACACAAGATTTTTTGATAATAGAGCGATATCGATGGTAACACTTTCGAAAGAATTCTTCAAATGTGCGCGTACTAGGACCTCTAAAATCGATCTTCAAGGTCTGTGTAAGTTTAATGTATTAACTTTATTAACATTCCGTATAATAATAGTGTACAATTCTTATGAAAATTCGCTACTTGTTACGTCCCGATTTTTTTTTTTTCATTTTATAAAATAAATGGACCGGGGATCATCTACTCTTGAAAGCAATACTTTCACTTCAAAAGTATTCACCAATCGTAAATTAAAAAATATCCCGAAAGTACATAATGGGAAAATAAAACAACTTTTTTTAGTTTTATGTGTTCAAAGCTGTCAAGCTCTTGCCCCCTACCAAGATTGCCACAAAACGCTTATATCAACTTGACAGTTTGGCGGCTTCTAACTCTAAGGAAAGAACAACTTTGTTCATGAACAGTTGACACTAAAAACAATCCCTCACTTTTTTGGCAAACAAATTCGTGTTAATCAAATGTGAATTCAGAACGTTGATGTAATGCACTGAATTCACAATATTATTTATCTAATTTTGGTTAGCCCCCAAAAAATAGTGGATTGTTTTGTAGTGTATTATACGTGAATTCTATTTCCTCTAATTGCGCAAAATACGCTAAAACTCCCAAGTGTCTTAAACGTTTCTTTGCTGCACGATATGGGTATTTTCAGGGCTCCAGTAAGGAGGGACTGTGATAGCGGTTTTTATACCATTTTTGGTAAATGTTACTTGATCAGTCCATATTATTTGCTGGTGAAAGTAGGTTGATCTTGTGTTCGTAACAAGATATGTTGACAGAACTCAACACGACGATTCAAGTCTTCATTCAACAGGGTTTGGAAAAGAGTTGGTCCATAGACTCTCCATTTATAATGTTTTAGCATATTAAGAATAGTAGACTTAGGTGTACCTAATTCTTGTCCAACTTGTCGCACATAATTTTCAGCGTATGCTCTAAGGTCAAAGTACCCCAGAACAGTTGTAGCTAACTCTTGGTTGTCCAACTAAGGTGTATGCTTTTCGAGTTTACCACAGACGGTTCCTAATTCCTCGAGATTTGTAAGTACTTGTGTAACTATCTTCGTCGTAGATTTAGTGCGGCTTGGAAAGCGTTCTGCAAATATGAGACACGCCATGTCAGCAATTCTATGATATTCACCATAAATAATAATTAAATCAAACAAATGACAAATCCATAATGATTTTTACTTAACTGAGATTAGTAAAGAACAGTGTCAGCGTACTTGGAGTTAGAACTTTTTGAAAACTGGTGTTTGTTTCTTAGCAACCTTGGTGAGGGCAAGTTCTGGATACATAATACTAAAAATATTGCTTTATTTTCCATTACCCATACAATTTTGTGGAGTTTTTTTTTACAAAATAACTAAAAGAGTTTTGTTCCACAAAGTTTATGCATTTTCTCACTCTGAATTTATTTTATAGTACCTATCAAATTTAAGAGAAAATCCAAAAAAGTGACAACTCCACAAAATAACGAAATATTTTAGTTAAGACGCGACAATAATATAAAACAATATAAAACATATCCGTCCTAAAATAAACCCAGAATTTAAATATGCAATAATATACAGGACGTTTCATTTGAAAAAGTCAAGTTACGGTTGTTTGAAGTTTCTAAGAAATAATATGTTTTAGGAGCATCTTGTATAATTTTCTCAGGAACTGTCAACTGCTTGATCTCAAGCATGACTTCAGCATTAACAGTTAAGAAAATTGTAGTTAAAGAGATAAAACTCAGTTAATAAAAATATTTTTATTAAACCTCTTCAGATGTCAATTTTTGTCTTCAGGACGCCATATTTTGGAAACTATGGTGCATACACTTATATTATAATTTCACAAAGAATCTAAAAATGTAATAATATAGGATGTTCTATTTGAAATAAGTAAGTTGGTATTCACTTCCGGTGTAACCAGAAACTATCTGAAGCTATAACTATTTTCGTTTAATTGATAATTATAGAAAACATACCTTTAGAAATTTTTAGATTTCAAATCAGAGTAGTTCTTAATACACGGCTAACGGTCCAAGTGTGCTGGACACCTCTGTCTGAACGTATCTTTAACTAGTTGTCAAATGAAAAAAAAAAAATCGCTAATAAAATTAATTAATGCTTTAAAAAAATTCGGGACGCAGCAAATGCGTTATAGTAGCAAATTTTCATAAGAATTGTACACTATTATTATACGGCATATTAGTAAAGGTAATACTTTAAACTTACACAGACCTTGAAGATTGATTTTAGAGGTCCTGGTACCCGAACATTTGAAGAATTCTTTCGAAAGTGTTACTATCGATATCTCTCTATTATCAAAAAAATCTTGCGTTTTAACTCCTTTTGAGAAAAATGCCTAAAACTCAAATTTCTATGAAGGTAAAGAAGTAAATTTTGCTATATCTGAAGATAATGCAAGTCTCTTTAAAAGATAATTGTATTACACATTTCATTAAAGTTATACAGAAGATTTTCAGAAGGAAACTTAATTCATATTTAGAAAAGTAAAGTATCTGCTGAATTATAAACGTACCAGTTATTTTTCCTTATTAATCGCCAGTATGATTTCGTTTTAGTCAACCTAATTAAATCGTTTTTTTTTTCAATAACATCTACAACAATAAAAAAATTATAGTTTCAGACTCAAAGGTGACAAACTTATTTAGGCGTTTTAAACATAAATGAGATCTTGTTCAAAACGTATGACATCTGTGCCATATTGTTTCTCCAACTGTAAAAATAAAACATTAAAAAAGATACATTCATCCAGCTGGATTCGATCGCGTAACCTTCTGCGTGGGGTGCGAGCCCGGTACCCGCTGCGCTATCTGGGCACACGTCAACAAAGGTTTTATTTGCGTCATACTTTAGATCGGCTTCATGCCCGGGATATTATATTTAAAGTATAACTAATTAACGAGTTACAGAAAATTAAGTAGTAGAATTACCATTGAAACACATCCCACGGCTGTTTCGGTCTTATATGACGTCTTATGTTCAAGTTTAAAGATAAAAGAAACTATTTTAGAATCATTTTTATAGAGACTTGGCTTCATTTTGTTTAAATTTCTGCTACATTATTATGCGGCAGCCTAATATATCTATGCTGCGCTAAAACTGTGTTTGAGACCGTTAATAAAGCTACAAATATAGTTTATTTTAATAATTGATTTAATCGCCCAGTTAAATAACAATCAATTGGCAAATTTTTGATTTCATGTCGTCTGTCATTTTCCATAATTGCGGCCGAGATTGTTGGTTCGGGTATTATGTTTTCTATCTGGTATATATTTAGTTTGGTTACCGTTATTGTATGGTTTATACCTGTTATATGAATTAATCTACGCAGTTAACTACTCTGTCTGTCAGGGATTGGACTTTAACCACTATGTCGTTTCAACGCATGTCTTTCGGATTTTATTTTTAATTTGGAAAAAACTCAAAATATTGTGGACCAAATTATTTAAAATTCATAACATATCTTTATTTGCACTATTTCTAGCCACATGTAAAGTCTTATTCCAGTTACTCTGATATATACAAAAATATAGCGTTGTCAAAAAGTTTTCCCCGATTTTCCACCGGAAAAACTTGAGCATAAAGGCTGATTAAACGAACTCGACCTCGGTTTTTGCCCAAACAAGATTTTTGCCAAGTTTGATTGAAATCAGTATTTTTTGAGTTATCGCTCGCTACACACACACACACACACACACACACACACACACACACACACACACACACACACACGCGCGCGCACACGCACGCACACACACACACACGCACACGCACGCACGCACGCACACACACACGCACACAGAGAGACACACACAATTTTTTCAAAAAATTTTCATTGTGACCTCTCCATTAGCGAATTTTGCTAAATGAAATTCGCCAAAAGAATGTGGTAATATTTTTTAAGACTTGCTGACTAAAGCTACGTAATAGGTAAGTCAAGTTCTTTTTCTTCGAATTTAAATTAAAAATTCAATCAATGTCAAAAGAGTGTTGTTGTACGCGATTATTTTGGCTGCGGATAATTTTCCCATAGCCCATTGTCCGAGTAATTTTCCGGTCGATCGTTAGGTTATGCACTTCCGTATTTTTCTATACAATATTTCATCGTGGCTCCAACCATTATGTCAAAAGAGTAAAATGTATGATAATTGGTTAGCTTTCTAGAGACGAAACCAAAGCTATACTAGAACAAATCGTTCATAATAATTCACGTTTAGTAGTTTGTGTAAAGTAATTTCTAATAGATAATTTGTGTGAACCTGCAATAGAAAGTTTACTTTTTATTATAACCGTATTTCTACGAGTATTTTTTATGAACTAGTTTATGAAAGGCAAAACCTGTGTGTCTGTAAAATATCAAGCACTTGTTTGTAGTGCCACAAGATTGGGTGCTTACTCGCTTTGTAAATGGTTATATGTCTTCCGAAATATGTTAGACGCACCAGGAAAGAACGAGAATTCGTAACCAACTTTTCGACAAGTGGGTAATCTGACACCAAAAGTGTGCGCTTTTGACCAAAACCTGTTTGCTGATTAAAGTTCGCAAGCGGGGGTACTCACGCAGCAATTTCTGATGAGGAATGTCGATGGTAATCTCGATAAAAGAGGCAACAATCTCCACTGTTTCTCCTGTGATCTAGAAAATAAGCTTGGCTGTGATAGATGCATCACATATAAGGCGAACAGTTCGGTTCTGAGGAGAATCTAGAAGAAACAAGGTTGTGTTTGAGCAGCACCCCAGATATGAAAACAGTAGTCCAACTATGTGCTTTATATAGGGTCAGAAACTGTTGGGATTGAAAAAATAATTTTAACCCCAAAAACAAAAACTGTAACTTCTTTGCTGTTGTTTTTGCAATAAATCTAGCAACACCGCAAATATTTAGCAACCCTGACTGATGCATTTCTATGCGCATGATGAGCAAATTTCAGCAAAACTGCGAAGCTCAAATACCAAATTAATCCATTAGAAGTTCAGTTAAGTAGAAAAAGTCCATTTTTTAATAGGTCATACGACAATAATTCGGCGACTAAAGTCCGCCTGAGAGTTCTCGAATGAATCAAGTAAACAGCCTTAAGGATAAATATTAAATAGTGTCTATCAAACATTTTGAAAAATCTATGAATGTAAATTACAGTTATATTTCTTTTATCAAGTGATTATTAAGAAATTTGATTTTTGACCGTTTATACACTCTGAAACAAAACGCAGAAAAGGCGGAATCACCGCTAAAAATGCACCAATGTCCTACCTCGGTTTTTATTTTGTACATTCTATTTGCTTTTTATATTATCCTCGTATTTTCATTTCTTATGAAAATTCGCCACCTTAACACATTTGCTGTGCGCAAACTATTTAGGTGCTAGTGGCGTCAAAATAATATACCTTTAGCAACGGTCCGTTTAAGCATTTTTTAGTTTTGTAAAGTAAGCTTAAAGCTGGCTCTTAATTGTGGTAATTTAATGTGATTAAAATTTTAATTAACTTCACAGACAACTACTAAAAATTGCTTGGTTCACAGTAACAGCAGGTTAATGACATTTATTTAAACGGCTAATATAACAACAAAATTAGGAAAGTATGGTCAGATGTAGCAAACAATGAATTGATCGTCTGTTTATATTGATTTTACATTTAATATTATTTATATAAACGTTTGGCTGAAGAAAGCAATTGGGAGTAAGGTTTTAGGATTGTAAAATTATTTCTCCTAGTCTTGCATACACAAGTGTTGTGATTATAATTCGGGATACCACTCTTCTGAATAAATTGGATTTTTGTTAAATTTTAGTCAAAAAATACATCGTCCTAAGGGTCGGCGCCCGCCCTTTACTCCTTGTCAGGGGCGGCTCCTCAATAAGTACGCCCGTGCGCGCGTACTGTCGCCTGCCGTGGAAAAAATAATTATTTTGCTATACAGTATTTTGATAATTTTTTATTTACTTTTTTACTTCCTGCATTCAACAAACAAAATTAGTATATCGAGGATCGCAGAGAGTCTGCAGCCATTAATACAGAATACAGAATTAGAATAAGTTATAAGTATAGTGTTAATCGTTGTAGACGTTATATACATCCATATCCATATAAAGCTGTCAGGCGGCGGTGTGTATTTTTCGGCGCTCTCAAGGAAATGCGATACTTCAGTGCGAAATGATGACCGATCATCGTCGAAAACGACTGAATAAGCAATCTGTTGTGCGCTATAAAATTACACACTTCAGTTTGTAGTGGACTTTTGGTAGAGCGTATGTGCCTACTACCTAGTAATTTTCGTCTTCGCGTCGGATTGATTTTTAATTACATCATTTCGTTGTTGTTTACATGTTCTAACAAGACAATTATTATTATTATTATGGCCACTACTTCGGGTTGCTTAATAAGTGGACAAAATAATTGTGATACTGTGATTAATTCAGTGGATAATATTATAAATTTAAAGGTTAACTTTTTAAGGGACTTTTTAACTACTATAACGTATAACTAACTAGAGGAAATTTTGGTAAGTAGTTAATAATTATTAAGTTTAGTAAGTAGGTTTTTTTTAATGAATTTTTATTTAAAAGAATCACTAATAGAGAGGTATCGAGGGTGAGACTTTGCAAATTTTTTTCCTAGAACCCATATCCGGGGTCAGTTTTAATTTATATATATATATATATATATATATATATATATATATATATATATATATATATATATATATATATATATATATATATATATATATACATGTATCCAACCGCTAACTTAAAAAATAATTAACATTTCCTTTATTAATGGCTTGGATGAGTTCGTTAGCCAGGAAAATCGGAGAGAAAATCCGAGAAAATTTTTAGTTTTCTTTTGAAAAAATTTAAAAGTTATTTTAATGAAATTTGGTAGATATGTTGCCCTTGGTAAGACCCTACTACACACAAAAATTCAACTTTCTAAGTTATAGAAAATTGAGTTTTTCAAATTTTGAGTTTTCTTTCGAAAATTTTTTTTCTCAGAAAATTACAAAGTTATTTTAATGGAATTTGGTGGATATTATGCCTTGATAAAGATCTTACTACATACCAAAATTAAACTTTCTAAGTTTATAGAAAATTAAGTTTTAAAAATTTTAAATTTTCGTTCGAAAAAAATTTTTTCTCCGAAAATTACAAAGTTATTTTGATGAAATTAGGTGGATATGTTTCCCTCGGTAAGACCCTACTATACACCAAAACTCAACTTTCTAAGTTCGTAGAAACTTGAGTTATTAAAATTTTAAGCATTTAATAAAAATTCACTACCATAACGCACTTGCTGCGTCCCGAACTAATTTTTCTTGCGCAACCCCAATGCATTAAGGCACGAGCCGCTACTGCGTCTTGTAAAATCAGTTGTAGTAAATAGTATCAGACTTGGGGGTAGGTCGGTTTGGTTTCTACACATTTACTGTCCTTATATATTCTTTCCAGGACGGCCTTGTTGCTGCTTTTAACAATTTTAAGTCCAGGTTTAGCAAAATGAACTACCCAATTTAAACAGCCTATAAAAATGTATTAACGTAAAATAAAACGACTTTATACATATTATTAAACTAGAAAGCAGAAAGGTTTTTTAAGCTTTAAATACAGTACTTCGTAAATGATCGCGATTGTTCTCAATGCATTCTTCTAATTGATTAGCAAATTTTTACATAACATTTTGAAGAACATGAAGTGAGCTTTGATTTCATTTCTAATCTTTAATTTCAAATCTATTAATTTTTTTGATTTATTGACAAAGACTGTATGCTTTAAATAGCCCCAAAGAAAATAATCCGGAGTTGAAAGATCTGGGGATCTTGCTGGCCATGGAATCGTACCATTTCTTGAAATGAGTCTGCGTGGAAATGATTATCTTAAAACGTCCATGCTTATTCTCTCTGTATGAATTGTTGCTTCCTCTTGCTGAAACCAGTAATATCCTATTTTTCATCAATTTGAGGTAAAAAGAATGTCTGCAGCATTTGAACTAGCGCATAACGGTAACGGTTACGGTCTGACCATTCTCTCCGAAAAAAAAAAGGCCAGATTATTCTAAATGATGAAATGGCACACCATACAGTTACTTTAGGGTAATGTAAAGGTCACTGATGAATTTCCCGAGGATTTCCTGAGCCCAATGATGGCAGTTTTGCGAATTCATGTCGCCGTTGAAATAAACATGTGCCTCGTCACTCATGAAAAGGTTATTTTCGATACCTGGGTGATTTTCATGAATCAGACGACAAAATTTAAGTCTGTTAAACTTATCTTGATCATTTATTTCATGGGTTATTGCGATCTTATATGGAGGAAGATCCATGCGTTTCGACATTCTTCTCATGCTTCGATCACTCAAACCAAGGACGAAAGCATGTTTAACTGCGGTTTTTTAAAGACTAATAACTGCATGTTTAACTGGTTAATAATTAATCTAAAATACGTGGGTCAAACTAGGAGAAACATAGCCACCAGATTTCGTGAACATCTCGCGCATTTACGATATGGTACGGTGGACAAATCGTGTGTGGCACAACATATATGGGATAATAATCACCACATTGACAAAGAAAATTCGTAACTTGTCAGAAATGTTAGACATCAAACTATGCTTGATTCATTAGAAAGTATTTTTATATCAAGGTCGATTAAGAACAAAACTTCATTGAATCGTGCAGCACCTTTAATTTCAAGCCCTTAATTTTCACTTTGCATTTGACCACTTAAACACTCCTAATTTGTCTGGTAGAATAATAAATTACTGTCAATAACTCGGCCGGTATATACATATACTAATCTCTACGCTTGTCTCGACTTAAAAACCCTTTCGTTTTTTGTGTATCTATGAAGTCAATATAAATACTGTTTACCAAGAATTAAAATCAATATAAATATTTTTTATGTAGTATTTTAGTTGAATTATTTATCCTTTGTTTGAGTTAACAAGGTAAGCCAAACCCGGGTTTAGTTTTCTATATAAAAAAGATGAGCGTAGGTTATTGTGTTTGTTCTCGCCAGATGTGGTTGTCGGCTTGCTCCAATATCCACATAGTAAATTTCTAGATCGAAAGGGAACGTGCAGATTCCTTAAATAACTCGGTACGGTTCCTTTTAAGGCTGTTATACTTATATTAGATAAGGCCTCATAAATTTGTCGACCAGAAGATTAAAGCAGGTCTTCGGCTTCCTAGTTTCACTTCACAATAAACAAACGATGGGTCTTCAACGACAATTTTACTTCGGACTAGTTCGTTTACCTAGACGCGATATAAATACACGGTAGCTAGTAGTTTAATTTTAGAATTTTTCTTCCTCTGAAGATGTTGACATGGTCAACGAAACGATCGTAAGGTCTCTGAAATATGTGTTATGGTGATTTTGGTTCTCCAAGTGTACTTATTAGTGCTCATCACAGGTTCCAGTTTTCACATAGTGCATTTCTTACATTTCTTCGTTACGTTCATTGCAGGCAGTTCTTGGTCTTCCACTTTGACTTTTTGTTTACAGTAGATCCTAGTTGTTACTATTTATTTCGCCAAACAAAAATAGTCTTACACTGGGGACAGAGCCGACATTAAAATGATGTCGAAAACAATTTTGAACAGCGATTACTGAATTAAATTGAATCAATTTCTCAATACAATAGACAAGATGTTATGTACACAAACGCTCCATTTTGACAACTGTCAAGAATTCTAACAAAATTTCCATCGCATACTTTACATATAAAACTATTTTCATGCAAAATAAGCGAATCGTGTTTTAGTTATCAATGAAATAAAATGGCTAATACATTTTGCCGAACCCTGTACATTCTGCAGAACTCCACATTTCAAATACTTCAAAACTTTTTATGGCTTTCTTGCCAGGTGTCCATGACCCATAATTCTATTCCATAATACAATACTGACAATTCATAGCGTTGAAGTTGCATGATCCGTAATTAGATGTGGTAAAGGTAGCAGACGATATTGCAGGTACTAGACCAAAAAAAACCTACACCCAGAATGTTCATAAGATTTGGACAAACTGTTAAAAAGATTGTGGCAATAGGCATGTCGAAAAATCTGCTTTTTGTTGCTTGGCGTTTCTTGAATGCCAACTTACCAAATAGGTTAGCAAAAGAATAATACAGAACCACCTACTTTAATAGATATAACTTCTCCAGACAATCTTTTCGCGGGCTATTTAAAGTCGCGATACTTAAATATTATATAGACAAATACTTGATTCTCGGGTTAAAACGCGACTAGAATTTATTATACGCGACGTTTTCGCTTTTTCTATGGAGCTATTTTCAGGAGGTTAAGGAAGTATAATAGACGGTGGATAACGGTAGGTTGGGGTGTTGTAGTCTCTACGTCTGTTTTAACATGAAAGTTGTTACCTCCATATGTCAGTTCCTTCAATTAAAATTTGCTAATAAATCTGTATAATTAACCAAGGAAAATTTAAAATAAATCAAAGCTTGTGTATGTATTGAAAGGTAACCAACTCAAAGATGGATTTAAAGCAGCTAAAAACGCCGATTAAAAAAAACTTATTAGTCTAATTTGGAAATCTTACGGTTACTCCTAAATTGAAAACTAAACTAAAAATAGCGAGTATAATGGGTTGAACATCGAGACTGTATTATCATCAGACTTACCTATAATATTTCCACATATCTTTTTAAGTTGTATTAACACAACTCAATTTTGTAAGGAACACTAAAATTTTATAAAAATCGCTCCCATAATGTACTTGCTGGGCCTGGAAAATTTTAGGTTTTCTTCCGGAAAATTTTATACCTCTGGAAATAACAAAGCTGTGGCAACCAAATTAGGTACACGACTATACATTATAGATCGTGAATTACACACGAAAATTTAAATACATATTAGGTATATATGTAATTTGAATGTTATGAGATTTTTAGCAAGTTGTGTTTTTGAAGAAATCATTTTTGAAAGATTTTTGTGAAGTGTTGGAAATAATAAATCTATAAGTTATTGTAACAAAATATTCTACATTTCCGTGAAAATTAATTGTTTGCTTATTTTCGTGGAAAAAAATTTAGTGACATCACTTTAACCAATTTTTTGAAACGAAAATTGGCAATTTTCGTTAAAGAAATTGTTTGCAAATTTTAATGCAAATTTTTTTTTGAATTCTTGTCAAAAAGCCTTTTGTGGATAATTGTATCTTAGCAGGTGTGTAAATAGCTTGAAGAAGTTGGTTGCCCAGGAAAATTGGACCAGTTTTTTCGGGAACATTTAAAGTTTATTTTCGGAAAATTAATGTACTTTTACAAACAATAAAGTTATTTTGATGAAATATGGTACATTGTTGCTACTGTATATGCAGGTTAGACTGGTAACAAAATTTGATGCCTGCTTTCATTAAAAAAGGCATATTTGCTTTTTAAAACATTTTAATAAAAATTCACTACCATAACGCACTTGCTGCGTCCAGACTTTTTTGAATGCTTAATAATTAAGTTTTTATTTAATTTGTTGATATAAAGTAAAATTCATTATCAGCCTGTTATAAATATTAATTTTAAAAGCTATTAAAATATATATGTATACAGACTGATTCAGAAGTATAGGGCCAAGGTGCTAGTGGTTATTTAATGCTCTGAGAGAAGACATTTAAATAAAATAACTTTCTTCGAAAATATCTCCTACGACGCGTTTAAACACTTTTTGTCAAAAATGTACTTTACGGAGTTTTTGTGCATTTTATTCTTTCTTTTAACATATAGCGCTAAAGAAATTGGTTAGAATGCTGTCCTTCAACTTTATTACACGTGTTTACACATGGTTTCTGTGGACTAGACTAAAAATTAGATTATCGTTTAGAACGACCTCAAATCCAGCAGTTATTCATGCAATTAAATCTTGCTCTGTTTCCACTGGTGTCCGGTAAACCAAGACTTTACCGGACTTACCTAAAGGGCCAAGAAACTTGGCCACCTCTGTGAATACAATGTTGTTCTAACTGCTGATCAAGATACTGAGAAACTCTTAGAGAAAATGAGCAGGCACACCATCGTGTTGTAGCCACATTTGCAATCTAACGTTATTGAGATATTTTTAAGAAGTTCTCGCAACATTTTGTCTAAAAAATTCCTGTAAATAGGCTCAGTTAAACGATCTGACAACAGGTATGGCTCATTCAAATGATCATCAACAATACCGGCCCACACGTTGACAAACCAACGTTGCTGATGGCTTTTAGGAAATATCGCATATGGATTATCTTCCGCCCAAACATGGCCATTCCTACTGTTGAATATGCCATCTAGTGTAAAACAAGCCTCATCAATCCACAAAAGAAACATAAAAAATTTGAATGCTCGATAATTTGATGAAACAGCCACTGACAAAATTGAACTGTAGGCTGATATAATCGGTTGAAGCCAATCTCTGAACTTTTTAAAAATGATTAAGATAAAGTTGTTCCTCATGTAACACTCTCCAAACGCGGGCTTGAGTCGCATTCATAGCTTGTGGTTGAGGTCGAAAGTTCGTCTGTAACTCACTGAAGGACCTCTTATTCCAATTTGACCGTCCTTACTGTTTTGCTACTGTTTTGCTACACCAGTATCCTTCAGGTTCGCTTTAAACGTGGTTGTCTCGCTAACTCGTCGACGAATAAGAATCAACTTTGTGCCGTAGTTCTTGCATTGCAATTTGTTGCTCCATATGCCGGATGCATATCCGCCAGTTCTTGATTGTTGCAGTTTTCCATAAGGACCGATTACGTTTGCGAACTTTACAAATGTGCAAAATTAACAGGCATATGCGACAAATTAACAATACATTTAATAACTGCAAGATAAGACACGATACAGAACGCGGCATTAAAAACAAACGATGTAACTAACACGGAGAGAAGTGGTAGTAAATCTCAGAACTGAATGATCAAATAAAAGAATGAATCATTCAAGTGTTTTTGTAACCAATGCTGAAGTTACCACTTCCGCAAAAACCACGTGCGTCGTTTAAACAGGTGTACTGAAGTCAAAGGACGGCATTTTAAACAATTTCTGTTGTCATATTATGTTCACAAACTGAAAATAAAATTTACAAAAACTCAGTAAAGCACATTTTTGATTAAAGCTGTCTTAAAGCGTCATAGGGTCGTACGCCTTAGCGATGCATTTTTGGCACTAGGTTCTTTTACTCAAATGTCTTCTCTCTGGGCATGGAAACCCCTAGGACCAGAACCAGTTCTGGGCGTGACAAAAAACACGGCCAGGGGAGCCATTCAGTCCTAGGTCAGAAACGAACACAAGGTGTACTGGGCAGACTGTCCAGGGCTCAGACATGGGAAGTCAATAATTGATGAACCCAGTTCAAAGAGAGCTGTGGAGCTGCTAAATCTTAGCAGAAGACAGCTCAGAAACATAACAGGTCTCTTGACGGGACACATGGCCGTCAATAAACACCTGCATAAAATGGAACGGTTCTAGGGGGACCTCGCATGCAGACTCTCCGGCGAGGGGGAGGAATCAGCCCAGCACATCTTGTGCGAATGTAAAGCTCTGGACCGCAAAGGACAACTGATCTACAGTCAGTTTAGACCGGAGACAGAGCAATATAAAACTTCACCCTACCAATGGCTGTGCAGACTAGTCCAAGGCACAGTGATTTTGGAATATGTGGAGTAGAAAAAACTAAGGGCATACACAATAAGCCAAAGGCTGCAGTACTAACGGGGCGGCAAAGGCGCGGACGAGCTCTGAGGAAGAAAAAAAAAAGGAAACCCCTAGCAGTTTAGTCCCATAGTTCTGAATCACCCTGTATACATGCTGTATACATGAATTAGTTGCGGCTTTTCTCAAAGTAATTAGTAGATTACGTTTAGTCTGATTACAAATTTCAATGTGACGTCTTTTTCAGTACAGCTAATTATAAAGAACCAATCTAATCGAAATACTGATTTACTACACTCGGCGATAACGGATATATTTTCTTACTTGAACCGAAAATGATTGCCCTCTTATTTTTAAAATTTAACTGATAAGCTTTGGAAAACACGTCTAGGAAATATACTGGCATAAAACTTGCTTGTTTGATACATGAACAAAATCATAATATGCAGGACTTTAAATTTGTTAATTGACATAACTAAAGTGTAACCTTGAACTGACAGTGAAATTAAAACAAATTAGCTATTCGCTATTAGAATAGAATAGCCTCACATGAATACTAATTACTAAACTTGGATGAATATGAATTGGTGATTTGTGCAATTCATTCATTTTAAAAGTCGGTAGCTTAATTAAAATTTAATCAATCAATTTACCACGAACTAAAGAATTTTCTTTCAATATTACTCTTCTTGGAAATATTTAATAGTATCTCGCAAGCTTTGTTATACGAAATTTCAGCCAAATCATTAAAGCTGTCCTTGAAAAAAAAAATCATTTTAAACTATTACATACAGACTTGGAGACTGCTTCTCTGGCTTCACTGTTGGTTTTTGTAGGTGAAGGACGTAGCCAGCGTGTGAGCTAACTGGAGCAAGTGGCCCTTCGAATTCTCGATGTTATAGGATGTTTTTCAATGCTTCTGTGACTATAGTTTCGCTGCCTGACAGCATTCTCAGACAGATTAAAATTGAATTAGTACGAAATCATGACAACTACAAATAAATATCTGTTGCTATGTTATGATATGATGTTTTGATCAAAATTTTTTTTATCAAATTGAAAATAAAATGAAACACAGATGACAGATGAGGTTTTCAAAATGTCTATGTGATGTATGTCAATATTTAACATAAACATAGAACTAGCCTATAATAACTATGATAACAGTTACAACAATAAAATAACTAAACAATAACAGTATAAAATCAGTCTCTATACAACGAAAATATCGACATACATCAGCTCATTATTTTATTATAACTTTTTTGAAAGAATAGTTACATTTATTTTCTTTGACTTATTTAATTAGAAAGAAGAATATCCAAGAAAGGGGAATTCATTAAATCAGTTTGCTCGTTTAAAACAAGGTAGTTATTGTCGTGTGTGTGCCTTTTGACTTCTAAAGCTTCAAAAAAGTCTAGTTTACGTTTGTCATTATAAAAATGTAGTGGTTGTTTGCGGTTATTTACTGTAGGTCTATGTTCGGTATCAATAATATGTTTTGCAAATGTAGATTTGTCAGCGTGATTATTTCTAAATGCAGAAATATGTTCTTTGTATCAGCTGTTAAAATTTCTAGAAGTTTGACCTATGTAGATTGCGTTACAATGTTTACAAGCCAATTTATAAACCCCAGCTTTTGTCAGGAAACAAGATTTTTCTTTCGCGTTAAATAACAAATCACGCGTCGTGTTGTAGGATTTAAAAGCTACCTTTGTATTTGTACAGGTATTTAAAATTTTTGAAATGTTTTCTGAAATGGTTCCAAAATAAGTTATCGAAACGTATCTGTTGTCTTCTTTGTCTCTAATATTTGGATAAATTAAATTAATCGCTAATTTGTATTCTTTTCTCTCTATCATTTTATCTATTATTTTAACAGAGTAGCCATTATTAAATGCTGTTTGCTTAATTAATGAAACTTCTTTTTCAAAATTGTTTTGTGACATAGGTATTGAAAATGCACGATGTATCATAGAATGGTAGGCTGACAGTTTTTGTGAAAAAGGGTGACATGAATCGTATGGTATGGTTGTGTCAGTGTAAGTTGGTTTCCTATATATTGAAAAGTCAAATGAATTATTTTCTAACTTTCTAATTGTTAAGTCTAAAAAATTTATACAACTGTTAGCTTCTTCTTCTAAAGTAAACTTAATATTTGTGTGAAAGTTATTAATAAAATTTAAAAATTCATTTAATTCTGTATGACTACCTTGAAAACATGCTAAAATATCATTTACGTATCTGTACCAAAAGACAATATTATGTGAAAGTTCTGATGTTAAAATTTTGTTTTCTAAGTTTTCCATAAATATGTTGGCTAATAAAGGTGACAACGGACTACCCATAGGCAGACCTTCATTTTGCATATAATTATTATTATTAAATTTAAAATAGTTTTGTTTTATACATTCATTAAAAAGATTCATTATTTCTTGTCTTTTTATGACATTTACGTTCTTTTCTATTAAAACGTTTTCTAATAGAGGTAAACATTCCTTAGGGGGTATCTTAGAATACATGCTTCAAACATCAAACGAGACTAATTTACTATTTGTGGGAATAATAAAGTTGTTAGTGAATTTTTATTTAAAAAATTCACTAATAGAGATGTATCGATGGTGAGACTGCAAAAATTCTTTCAAATGAGCGCGAATTAGGACCCCTAGAACCCATATCCGGGGTCAGTTTGAATTTTTATATCTTTATATATATATATATATATATATATATATATATATATATATATATATATATATATATATATATATATATATATATATATATATATATATATATATGTATCCGTCTGATAACTCAAAAAATAATTAACCGATTTAGATGAAACTCGGCAAGTGCCTTTCTTTTATTAATGGCTTGGATGAGTTCGTTGGCCAGGAAAATCGGACGGGGTTTTCCGGGAAAATTTTGAATTTTCTTTCGAAAAAATTTTTTTTCCCGAAAATTTCGATAAAATTTGGTCTACATATTGCTTTGGGAAATACCTAACTATGTGCCAAAATTCAGCTTTCTAGGGTTACAGAAAATTGAGCTATTCAAATTTGAAACATTTATGTTTAAATTATAAGTATGTGGTTGCTGTTGGTTAGTCAATGCTTCTCTTATTGACTCATGAAATTCATTTTTACGTTTCCGAGAAATGTCAATAATACTGAATTCACTGATTGTTAATCATTGGAAGCATTTACGATTATATATAACCCTATTGTAATTTATTATCATTAATCACCTCTGTAGTTAAATCATAAGTATGTGGTTGCTGTTGGTTAGTCAATGCTTCTCTTATTGACTCATGAAATTCATTTTTAAGTTTCCGAGAAATGTCAATAATACTGAATTCACTGATTGTTCATCATTGGAAGCATTTACGATTATATATAACCCTATTGTAATTTATTATCATTTATCACCTCTGTAGTATAATTATTTTTTTCCTTACAACTCGCAGCGTTTTTAGTCAATTGTTGTTATTATTAGTCAATAGTTTCTTTCCGAAAACACACAGCTTCCATTGTCTTCTGCTTCTGCCGCTGTTACAGTCCTTTTATTTAGAGGTAGAGTTGTAACCACTCATACAGCCAGTGTTTTTTAACCACGTGGCTGGGGGACTGACCGAATTCATTCCCAGTTGCTGTTGATTTACTCATATTCTCTTAATATATTTGAAGATGTGGTGTCTACTTCATTTCAAGTCACTATTAACCGACTATTTATGAAATCAAATAAGTAAATTAAATCGATTGTCATAAAATATGTAGTGTATTAAGACAAGGGAAAAAGAAATAAAACATATATAACTGTGCACATTTTGATTATATTTTAGGGTGCTTGAGAGAGGTATTGTCACAGCATAATATCTTATTAATGTTCATTTGTAAATAGGTTTAATTTTTATTTGTTTATATATATATATATATATATATATATATATATATATATATATATATATATATATATATATATATATATATATATATATGATAACTCAAAAAATAGAGAGGTATTGTCACAGCATAATATCTTATTAAAGTTCATTTGTAAATAGGTTTAATTTTTATTTGTTTATATATATATATATATATATATATATATATATATATATATATATATATATATATATATATATATATATATATATATATATATATATATATATATGATAACTCAAAAAATAATTAACCGATTTCGATGAAACTTGGTAAGTGCCTGTCTTTTATTAATGGCTTGGATGAATTCGTTATCCAGAAAAATCAGACGGGGTTTTCCGGAAAAATTTTGGTTTTCTTTCGAAAAATTTTTTTTCCCGAAAGTAACAAAGCTGTTTTAATGAAATTTACTATATATGTTGCCTCAACCTTAGTACGTACCAAAATTCAACTTTCTAAGTTTAGAGAAAATTGAGTTATTCAAATTTTAAATTTTCTTTCGAAAAAAATGTTTTTCTCCGAAAATTACAAAGTTATTTTAATGAAATTTTGTGGATATCTTGCCTTAGGAAAAACCTTACTACGTATTAAAATTAAACTCTCCAAGTTTATAGAAAATTGAGTTATTCAAATTTGAAGCATTTAATAAAAATTCACTACCATAACGCACTTGCTGCGTCCCGAGTTTTTTAATTTTTGTGTAAGTTCATAAGAATTCTTAACTGAATATTTTGGAAAGTAATTGTATTCTTTAATAAGTGAAACTAGTTTGCTCGCTATCTTATGATTAGGTGTATTAACATAGCTAACTACTGGCCTCACCGGTATATTTGGCTTATGAATTTTCAGGTGGCCATATAATTTTGGTGGTTGCGCGCTTTTATATAAAAGATATTTCTTTTCTTGTTGACTAAACAGAGACACATTTTTAAGTTCATTTTTTAGTTTTGTCTGAAATGCGTTTGTTGGGTCTCTCCCGAGATCCCAATACAGCAACCACCACCCAAATTGGTTGTTGCTGTATTGGATCTCTCTCTCTCTCTCTCTCTATATATATATATATATATATATATATATATATATATATATATATATATATATATATATATATATTTTTGAGAATGTTTTGAAAACCAATAGAGTTACAACCAGCGTCCGAACGGATATTACCTCAAAACTGAATTCAGTACAACTTTTCCCATTTACCCATTTTTCGTATGTCTTATAGTTTCCGAGACCCCGCAAAAGTAAATCCTTTTGATTGCATCAGCGAAACCAAAAATACAAAAAAATCTTCAAAAGTCTGTGCCCAATGGACTTAAGCTCCCGAGGTCATCCCGAGCACGCGAACACACTCACTTTTGCGCCTTAATGACTTTCTCTGAGCCTCCTATTTGACCATAGCTTTACAAACTCATAGTACATAAATATAATGTAAATAAAAAATCTACGTCTTTTTCATTAACTATCAATTATGTATATTAATATCGTATTACGGAAGTGTTGTTTGCAATATTTCTTTATTTCTTTTATTTTTCATAGTTTTTTTGTAAGTGTGTGTGGGGTATTAAAACGAAGACACTATCGCCTAGGGGTAGTGATGGGTCGTTATTTAACTGTCAGCTATTTTTAAACGGTTACCGAGCCGTAACGGTAACCACCAGTTATGGATTTATAAAAATAGCAGCTTAAAAAATAACGCTTTTTACACTAAACTAGATTTCGGAGTCGTGACTGTTCTACTGCAACTAGTTCGGCTTCGATGAATAAACATCGGTTTTCTCGGCAACTGTTTATTTAACTATTTAACGGGATGAATAGCCTTGAGATTGGGAATGCTAAACACGTTATTTATACTGTGTGCTCGCTCTCGCTAACAGCTTTAGGAACGTAGGATTTTCGGTACAATAAAACGGTTTAATTTTAATTTTAACTTTAACCGGTTGTTGATGGGGATACGGCATACGGACACTACTACACAGAGTTATTCTGTTAAACTGAGAAGGTGTTATTTTTGAAACAGTTGAGTTTCCCACTAGTATGTAAAGCCAAACAATTAATAATAAAAAATGTTGGGTGAAAAGCTGAATTTCTGTAAAAACGTGTTAATACTTTCACTATAGACAACGCAAAATAGGGTTATTTCACGTAAAATTAAAGTACTTATTTATTTAAATTGATATACATTACCTAAGAAAACAGTTAACACGTCATTTTCGTTTGTCTGATAATAGTTATCAAATTGATTAAAAAAATATAATGATAAAACATTTTTTAATATCTATATACATTTCAATATAAAAAATTAAATGAATATATATATATATATATATATATATATATATATATATATATATATATATATATATATATATATATATATATATATATATATACAGGGTGATTCTTTGGCGAAAAATAAGGGGTGTCTTTTTATTAAGTTTTTCTTGAAACCCCTTCTCCCCCAAGTTACAGCCCTTTGAAATTTTTGAAACTAATTTTAAAACAACGAATATTAAAATAAGTAAATAAACAATTAATACTATGTATCTTCCATATTTTTTTTAACTCAAACTCAATTTTTTATACTGTTTCTTTACCGAAATTTTTTTAGCTGCGTTATGTTATGGAGTTCTTAGAATCACTCCCTGTGTAGCAATAAAAGTTCTAACGTCTAACGTCCCAAGGAGTGATAAATAATGATATTAATTGATTCTTGCTGTGGCATTGACATTTACGTAAGGACCCTGAGAAAATAAATTTGTGAGAAATGGCTAGTTTATAATTCCTAAAACATCTAAGTAAATTCTTATAGAAGACTCCTTTCTGATTTCTAAAAGTTTCACTTCAGAGTGGCAAAATATTTACGACACGCTTATTATAATTTCTTAACCCTTTGTTTCCTTTTCATATCGACAAAATTTGAGATTTATACAGTACGTGAAATAACGGGGTAAAAATACAATGCATTTATACTAGTGTGCTCGCTCTCGCTCACAGCTTTGGGAATGTAGGATACTATCGATCGACTATCCAGTTTAAAATAACTGAAGCCGTTATTTTCAACGGTTATTATTAAATAACGTTAACGGCTTCAACTGTTAACAGAAAATAACTGTTTTTCCCATCACTACCTAGGGGCTCTTCAAGGCTAACAGACAAAACAAGACTATAATATAATGGACATTGCATTCATGTGAGACTTTGCAGAAACTGAAAGTATTGTTTTTACAACAAATAAAAAACTTTTTTATAATTCGTGCGAATAAACGATTCATTTTATTTTAATTTACATATGTCTATATAAAAATAATTGATTGGCTTGCAAGTACAATCATTAATATGATTATTAATAGCATAGAAAATTTCTCTGTTGCTTACTAATTGCGATAAGAGTATTATTTTTAGCAGGTAATTGAAAACTTGTCTGAGTGTCATAACTACTGTTCTTATCGAAAGTAAAATCACAAATATCTGGTATTTTACACAAAAATATATTTACCTTTACATGTTTAATTGGTACACAAAAAGTACATAAAACTGAGTACCCACTATGTTTCTTACTCCACTTATTTATCCTGAAGCTCACCTTTTAAGTGTTTCATTTATTTTGTTTTTGTACACAAACAGAAACCACGTTAGGTTGTGTTATCTATTTCTTAAAATAGATTTATTTATCAATTAATGAGTTCAATATTTTCTAAAATCAAGGACGTACATACAGGTTGCGCATAATTAACGCGACCAGGCCACGAGAACAATGGCTTTTCATGAAAATAAATTCAGTAAAATCAAGAATATTTAAATAATTTTAGCTCTGTCCAAAAAGCCTGAAATAGATGGCCCTATCAGACATGAAATGTATTTAAGCGATAATACAGACTTTAAGAATTTCATCCAGAAAATCAGTTTTGTTAAAATTATTAGCCTGATTTTCCAGAGTGGCTAGCGTTTTGATTTGTGAATTAAAACACCAGTCTTTTGGTAATTTACTTCATTTACTTTTTAGTGAATTTGTTTATGATGTGACTAACCTAAGTGAACAAGAACGTATCGATGTTTTAATGTTCATCAGAAACGGAGCGTAAAAGACCGCCGCAACAGAAAAACATAGATTAAACAATGTTTTGTTTTTATTAGATAGACGAATTCCCCCGTCCGTGCCAGTTCTGAGCTGACCTTTAATGTATCGAATTTCAACAACGTAATTATAATGCATGTTTGTAAGACAATAAATTCGGGACGCAGCAAGTGCGCTATGGTAGCGAATTTTTATTAAAATCTGCTCAGTTCAAATAGATTAAACAATGCTTTGTTTTAATTAGATAGTCGAATTCCCCCGGTCCGTGCCAGTTCTGAGCCGACCTTTAATGTATTGAATTTCGACCACGTAATTATAATGCATGTTTGTAAGAAAAGCAATTCGGGACGCCGCAAGTGCGTTATAGTAGCGAATTTTCATTAAATGCTTCAAATTTGAATATCTAAATTTGCGATTAACCTATAAGGCTTCTTGGCCAGAAAACTAGTTTTTTCGGGAACATTTTAATCGAAAAATTTGTGTACATTTTCAAACAATAAAGTTATTTGATGATATATGGTGCATTGCTTCTACTATATAGGTCATACTGGTAACCAAATTTGATGCCTTCTTAAAAAACACATATTTGCTATTTAAAACATTTTTATGAAAATTCACTACCATAAGGCACTTGCTACGTCCAAACTTCTTTTTTTTTTTTTTGTTCAGGAAATTCCTATGCTTTGGCTACATGAGCGGTGGCTGCAATATCCTCTCAGGCTTACACGAAGAAAGCAGCCTCCTATCATTGATCGTTATAGAGATATTAATTTTTCTGTAATCCAATTTCACTATTTCACAAATTTTGATAAAAAAATTATATCTCGAAAAATGTTAAGTTTAGGGAGGGGGAAGCGTGTACAAATTATCCTCAAAGTTTTCCATATAATTGAAATAAGGCCATCCTATATAAAATAACAAAGTTGAGACCTACTTCCGGTATAACCGAAAATGTCGCCATTTTGAAAATATTTCCAGTAACTAGATCCTAATCCATAAGGGCTGTATTCAAAGTGTCATATCGATATCCTTCTCCGTTCTCTAGATACTTCTAATAGACCATCACTTTAAATCACTCTGTATGTAAGTGGATGAGTGATAGTATCTGTTTTTTTTCTTTCATTAATTATGTATCTTATAAAAGTGGTTTACAATAAAGAATAGCTTAAAGTAAATTCCTTTCGAACCATAAATCAAGCGTGGCCTGGAATACTAAGGCCTTCGCTAGTAAAGCGAGTGCGCCGGATTTGATTCCTGAGCGACCCAACAACCAAGCGTTGATTGACCTGGTCTGGAAACATTTACAGGAAAATTATGCTAAGTGCCTGAGATACGGCAGTCAATAAAAACAACTCAATCTGTCATTAAAGCTTTTTTTATAAAAATTATAATCGCTCTAATTAGGTGTAAATACAAATATATACATGTATTGATATCCACTTGCGTCAGATAATTCTACTAATCATATATATTGCTCTACAAATGAGTAATTATCTTCACGTGTTTGTTATAGAAAACACGTTTGATAGTTTGCCAAGTAGTAATATAACTATTAAATAGAGTTCGTGTTTGATGCTGGCAAATTCCCCGACATGTGCAGAAAATGCATAAAAAAGATTTTTATGAATGGTACGAAATTGCTTATAGATCTGTTTACAGAAAAGATGAGCTATCTACGCCCGGTTCAGTGCCAAAAATTACATTAGATAGTCTAGAACGTGGTGAGATTATTTTTAGAGCAGTTGCAGTTAAAAATATATGACACATTGGAACATTCCATAAAATGTTTTTTAACTTTAGTTCTTGTATGAGTCAGTGAAAATTTAGTGGAGTGGATAGTGTTTGTGTAAGATCTTTTGAAGTGTGTCTCTTTTGGTGTGATTATATTACTTAGCGCTTTGAGCTTAGATACTGGATTGGAAAAACCTGGAAAACATTTAAGGAAGTTCGTAAAAAATAATAGTTTTCACGAAACTATTTCAACAGATTTCTGTCTATCCTTGTGTGAATTTACAAGCAGTTGAAATTGGTTTGCAGAACGTTGTAAACGCTGTGAGTATAAAAAATCCTTATTTACTCGTTTTCTTGAATTTTTTTCCAAATAAGAAGCCGTTTTATTGGTAATAACTTTTTTGATTCTACTAGGAAAAAGACCTACAATGAAAGAATAAAAGTGGAAACATATACAGGTGGCGCATTGAAAATGAAACAGACCGATTTGCGTCCAGAGAAATTTTTTTTGAAAGAAACGCCGAAACACTTTAATTTTAATATTGGGGGGGACATGTTTTGACATAAAATTCAACTTTGTCACATTAACCCCTTAAGGGTGGTGATAACAACCCTTATATTTTAAATAGGGAACATGGGTCGAGTGTCACATCATTTGAAAGCTTTTTCTTTTCTGAATTCTGCACACAAATTTTTTTGGAAGTTTTAAACTCGTTTAAAAATTATTCACAGTTGGAGTTGCAAGAACATATTTCATTCATTGTGATAAGAAATGCACTGGTTAGTCAATTTTTCGTTTAAAAAACCTAAAAAACAAAACCAAACGTTCAAAAATGTTTATTCAGTTAAGTAAGTGTTCAAATTGTTGACCACCAGCTTCCATACAAAAGTACAAATTTTGTTCAAAACGAGCTCTGACATTCTGGAGCATTTGTGGAGTTATTAGACGGCATTCTTCAAGAATGCGTCGTCGTAGTCCTTCCATAGACTCCGGTTCTGTTGCGTAAATTCTACTCTATAAATGGCCCCATAGAAAGAAGTCTAAAGGAGTTAAATCCAATGATCTAGGGGGCCATTCAATAGCACCTCTACGCCCAATCCATTGTCCTGGAAACTCTCTGTTCAAAAACTCCCTAACACGTTGTGAAAAATGCGGAGGAGCTCCATCTTGTTGAAACACTAATTGATTTTCTTGATAGCGATCATCATTTTCAACAATGTCAATTAGTAGAGGGTAAAGGATGTCTTCTAGTAACTCCAAATACGTTTCGACACTCAAATTGCCATCAAGAAAAATTGGTCCGATTAAACGGTCTCCACAAATCCCAGTCCAGACATTCAATTTCTGTGGAGTTTGAGTGTGGACTTCGTGAAAATTTCTTGGATTATTATCTGCCCAATAACGACAATTATGACGATTGACTGTGGAGTTTAACAAAAACGTACACTCGTCTGAAAAACAGATATTGAACAGAAAGTACCCGTTATCAGCTATTCGTGCAGTCATAACTTCACAAAACTCCAGCCGCCGATCAAAATCATCTTCATTCAGTTGTTGTAGAAGATGAATTTTATACGGGTGAAATTTATGATGCTTCAATATTCGCTGAATAGTTATTCTTTTGATGTTTGAAACAGTGGCCAATTTTCTCGTGCTCAAAGTTGGGTCTGCAGCAATTTGTCCTAAAACTTCAATCTCAGTAGTCTCATTTCTAACCGGAAATTCACGTTCAGGATCCCCTTTTTTGTTGGCTACTGAACCACTTTGTCGAAACTCTGCAACTAACTCCAAAATGTATTTTCTGTTAACATGTTTGTTCGGATGTCGTTCATTAAACAAATTTGCGGTACGGTTGGTACAGTCATCGTTTTTGAAAAAAACAGAGTAATTATTTCAACTCTTTCTTCTACAGAATACACCATTGTGAAATTAATTTTCGGTAGTACAATCAAGTATCAAACCGACCGATAAACTGAAATAATAAACCGCATTCTCATTCCGATAAGAAATGTTCTGATAGTCAATTTTTTGTTTACAAACCAACAAAACACTAACTATCAGCACATTTCTTATCGGAATGAGTGAAATGCGTGAAATTGACTAATTAGTGAATTTCTTATCACAATGAATGAAATACGTTCTTGCAACTCCAACTGTGAATAATTTGTAAACGAGTTGATAACACTTCCAAAAAAATTAGTGTGCTGACTTCAGAAAAGAAAGAGCTTTCAAATGATGTAACACTCGACCCATTTCCCTATTTAAAATATAAGGGTTGTTATCACCACCCTTAAGGGGTTGATGTGACAAAGTTGAGTTTTATGTCAAAACATGTCTCCCTCAATATTAAAATTGACATGTTTCAGCGTTTCTTAAAAAAAAAATCTCTGGGCGCAAATCGGTCTGTTTCGTTTTCAATGCGCCAGCCTATAGTTTTTAGTGTAAGGGAAAACATAAGTTATGCCACTTTATAGTCATTTAAAGAAAATGTTTAGGTTAGTGAAATATTGAATTACAGTTGTAGGCTAATAGACCTTTTTAACAAATAAAATCACTGAAATGTAGTTATCAGAAAGTAAGTTTTGTAGTGACAAGGTTTGAAAAGTACCTTAAAAACGATTTTGTTTAAAAAAGTCGGGAAAGTCTTCAGCTTAAGCCTCAGTATTCAGTGGTAAGACGGTGTGGCTCTGAACCGAAGGGTACTGGGTTCGATTCCTAGGGTTCCCCTTTCACTTTTTTAGTACATACTGTAAAATTAACATCAACCGGGATTGTGGCATTGTATTTGAGCAAGTTGAATATCTGCACGTTGCGCCATTTGGAGGAAGCGTAAAGCCGTCGGTCCCGTGTCTATACGATGTTGGGCTCGTTAAATATCCCTACCCTCCTTACAGAAGGTCAGGTATTCGGCAAATTCAGGATAGTTAAGTTAAACTGCTCCCTGGCTTCGGTGATTTGCTACAGTCGCGGAAATACACCGCGTTAAAGAAACAAACATACAATACACAAAGTCTTAAACCTATTCCAGACTGAATAAACTAATTTTGTAAATACTTTGCTTGTTATAGATGATTGTCATATATTTATTCGTTGACAAATTCCCAAACTATTTAAAACTGAAGACTTCGACAAATAAACAAGTTGACTTACACTATTTTATTGATTGTATAACTGCAATTTTGCTGAAGTTCTCAGCTTTGTCAAATACAGAATGAAAGTAGGATTTTAAATTTCAGTATCCACTTCGTGTTGAATGAACCTTTCTGTCTCCTCAGGTAAACGGATCGACTCGGAACTACATGTTTTTATGATATAGTCAGGTCAAACTCTCCTCGCTTAATTATGTTTTCATCCAAACATGTTTAATAATGGACTATTGTTAGTTGGATCAATTTCAGCGTTTTTAGTAATTTTCCTGTATTTTTTCAAACTGAAGAATCCATAAAACCCTTAAAAATGTTTTAAAATATTGTACTACTACTTTATTTTCTTGTTAACAATTTTTGTCTAAGCCTAACTACAATTTCTTTACTTGTTTTTCTTAATGAATGAACAGAAAATCGCGATTGTGAGATTTTTGGAAATTTTCTAAAAATGAGCGCGAGTTAGAGCTCCTAGAATAGTAGTGCTAAGTCATCATGTCCTACAGCTGCAATGGTTCTAATGCTGAATCTGACTCCACTGCAGATATGCGTGAAGCGGGTAGCGGCACTAATTGCCTTGAGACTATTTTAAGCAGACAAATTCAAACCAGAAGACTTGGTTGACCACTTGAAGATCCTGAAAATTATTCCATTGGAGGCACTCGCCACACCAACAGATCAAATGCAAACTTAACTAGACTCAATGGTCCCATTTGACGAGGTCATACGTGACCGCCAGGCATGGGGCAGATACAGTGAAAGGCTGACAAACAACTCATCTATATGGTATACAGACACGTCTAAACAAATGGAGCGTGCAAGACTGGGAGTAAGAGGACCTAACTTCAAACTCTTTAAGTCCCTAGAAAAAACTTCCACCATCTTCCAAGCAAAAATGCCGGCTATAAATCTCTGTGTACAGGAGTGAATATGAAGAAGATTCAGAAATATACATCCTCTCAGACAGTCAGGCAGTACTAGAAACTCTGAAATCTTTGAAAACCAAGTCTAAAGTGACCTGGGGATGCAAAAAATCCTTGAAGCAACTGGCTACGAACAACAAAGTGACTTTGATGTGGGTACTAGGCTAGCAAGGCATTGAGGGTAAAGGGGAAGCTGATAGCCTTGTGAAAAGCCCAGCAACATCACCATTCTGTGGTCCAGAGCCCTATTGGGGAGTAACAAAAAGCCATGTAAGAAGTGAACTTGATACTTGGGAGAGGAACCAAATGGTGTCATACCGAAGGAAAACGCCAGGCTTAAGGCAGGCAAAACGATTCATTACCAACCAACAGAGAAGTTTGAACTGTTTCTTGAATTCAACAAGAACGACGTGAGAATAATCTGTCAGATTGTTGCCGAAGAACATGTTGGATCTGTCGGCGTTTCAGCTCCTTCAATAGCTCATGAACATGCTGGCTTGGTATCTTATGGACATGCTGGTGTAGTGTCACATGCTGCTCTTGTAAGTCATGGTGGAGTTGTTACTCATGATGTACACAATCCCTACAGTGAAGCCATCGTAACTGGTCCATCTGGCGTTGTTACAAACCTCGTAGCTTACGGATATGGTCAACCACTCGTAGCTCATGGTGCACCAGTAGTTGCTCATTTTCCTCCATTCGTTGGTCATGCTGGTTCAGTAGTTACTCACTCCGCACCATTCGTTGCTCACTAAGCTCCAGTACTTGCCCATGCTGCCCCATATTATACACATGGTGTTTTAGGAGCTGGTCATGGTGGTGGTGTTGTTTCTGGATCTTCTGGTAGCATATCCACTGCTGGTGTGTTAGGGCATCACGAAGTGGAACATTATGGAGCACATGAACTTGCTGAAGAAATCCATGCGTGGTAAACTGTAATTTATATTTTTGCACAAAAGTAAATCGTAAGAACTCTCCCCTCCATATTTTCATTTATATGTACGTTTAACCCTTTGGGTTAACATTATGTTTAACGTTATCATTCTTATGCAACATGTTTGCGAATACCAAAAACCAAACAGCGGGTTCTGAGAAATTTGGTTCTAAAGGTGAGTAATTTATTAATCAAATGTTTAGAATTTAGACCGCCAGACACCATACAGTAGTTAGTATAAGTTTTGTTCAAAACGTCAGCGTACATTCTGTAACATATCTGAAGTGATTCGCCGGCATTTCTTCACGATACGTTGGCGTAAACCTTGTAAGGAATCGGGATGAGTAGTACTAATTTTACTGTTTATCTAACGACACAAAAATAAATCTATGGGTAATAAATCCGGCGATCGTGCGGGCCATTCTATGGAACCTCTTCTCCCAATCCACCCATTTGCAAATATGTAGTCAAGATATTGTCGAACAGATAAAATGTAGTGTGAAGAAGCTCCATCCCGCTAAAATACCAACTGGTCTTCGGGATAAGGCTCATCATTCTCGATATTGTCAGACAACATTGGATCAATGGTGTTTGCCAGCAACTCCAAGTACACAACTCCAGTCAGATTACCAGGTTACAAAAAAGGACCAACAAGATGGTCCCAAAAAATTCTAGCCCAAACCTAGACAGGACACTCCCCAGTGTCCTATCACCTTCTGAAGATAGGTAATGCGGACAGTGAAGACTGCAGATACTGCATTGAAGAAGCGGAAACAACAGAACATTCGCTATGCGACTGCATGGCTCAGTCTTCCAAAAGGCTCCAATACCTTGGAAGGGTGGTCTTAACACCTCAGTAAATAGGTGAAATGGCCCCCAAGAAGATGGTAGACTACATAAAAAATCTTAACTTTGTGGGAAACTATTAGAAAAAAGAGTTATGCACAAAAGACCACATTGGGGTCGCAGCGCTGATGTTTCTTATGTAAAGGTCTTAGGCGAGACGAGTTCGTTAACCAGCCAAATCAGACCGGTTTTTCGCAAGAAAAGACTAGATTTACTCTGAACAAAATTACATCTCCTACAGCCATTTTCATGAAATTTGGTACACATGTGACAATAGAAAGATATGCTCATACCAGATTGATAATACTTTGATAATAGAAGACTTTTGAGTTTGAAGTGAATTTGCTACCATAACAAGCTTACTGCGTTCGTACTTTTAATAAACAATATTTTACAAGGTCGAAACGATAATGATAAATTCTCTAAAATAATCGGCAAGTCTGTAGGGCTTGACCAATCACAAGGCAAGAAGGAAATGTTTATTTTGTCACAAATAAATGTCAAAATTGGCGATTCTTAAACATAGATTCTGGAACAGATGCGACTAATAAAGAACCAGTGTTGCATTAAATGTATTTTATAATGCCTGAACTTTATGCTTCAATGGTTAAATTTCTTCATTTATTTAAAGTGTTTGCAGAAAACTTCTTTGAAATAGATAATTTCGCCCATTGATATATGTAGCAACGTTAATGGGACAAGCGATTATTGCTGGAGAGGTGACGGGTTGTAAAAAGGTAAATGTTACATTAAACGATTTCTAAACGAAGATAATAGAACAAATACGGCTTCTTCAGAAGAAAATATCGAGTGAGATGTGTTTATTAAGTTTTTAAATGTATGTTTAAAATGTTACCTCATTTCCTGTGCAAATAATATGAATTTGAAGTAGAACTGTTTGCCAGTCTAACATAGAAAGCTGCAGTATTTTATCAGTTTCAAAAATTCTGGACGCAGCAAGTGCGTTATGGTAGTAAATTTGTGTAAAAAACTATGAATTTAACCACAAACATGTTAGTTAAGTAGTAAATAAGTGTTGAAAAAAATCTTGCTGCAGCAAGTGTGTTATGGTAGTTTCAAATCTTTATAATTCAATTTTCGATTAAGCTAGAATCTTCCATTTCGATACATAGTAAATCCTTTATAAAAGCAGCATGGGAGCTAAATAAAAAATAGCTAAGAAAATTCGGAGACACAAATTTGTTTTGAAAAAACTTTGGTGGAAAAGCGGTTTCGATTGGGTTGGCAAAACGAAATCATTTAAGCTATTAACAAGGCAAAATATGTGTCACGTTTATATTTTGGCAGGTATTTAAGTTTTATTTAGCAAATACATATGTATTTTATTTTTATGAAACTGAAACGCACTTCCTGTTTCAGTACATTATTTAAATAGCGTCATCGATTTTTTCAAGTTGCAAAAATAATATTTGACGCCTACAAGAGGTACATAACACCGACTTTTGTGGAGGTTGCTGAACGTCCTAAATGGCAAACGTTTTTGAAACCAACAACTCATGCAACTGATAGTAGTCTAAACAAGTGGTCTCTAAATACACACTTCTATACAGGTGTCCCACATAGCCCTTCCATTAGCCGTTTCTGGAGTACGACTCACAATTAAATTCTGAAAATAAACGCACGTGGGTTTCTCATAATTTTCTGTTAACTGAAAATATTGACGTTAGTATTGGACTTCCGGTTATACCGAAAGTTAACGTCAACGTTCTTATTTAAAATGGAAGATGGTGTTTTTTTTAAATTACGGATCTAGATTGCTCGTCAAATTTTATGCTAGGTTTCACTAACATGTTATGAAATTTTTCTCAACTATTTTCAAGATATTTGACTTTTTTCAAAAATTTCTTAAAAAACATTGTCACCTTTACACACCTGTATCTCTCTTATTTTTTAACCTGAATAGTTAAACGTGCAAATTGTAAAATGCCACAAAATATTTGGAATTTACTAAAGCTAGTACAAGTTAGACAGGGTATCCGAAATAGACCGGTCAATCGTGACAACTTTCAAACCTAATAACTCTCTTATTTTAAATAAAAAAACCTATATTTTATACCTTGTGGTTGCAAAGAGATTTCCACATAAACACAGATCAACTCGTTACATGATCAGAATACTACTAAAAGATTTCTAAGAATGGATGGAATGTTTCGTCCAAAATTTCATAAGAGTAAAGCATTATTAGGGAACAAAGAGATTTGTGTGTTATCACTTCACAATAAATGTTCGAAATTTGCACCGTTCACTTCGAGGCATATCTGCGAGAAGAAATAACTATCAGTCAGTTTATCAGGTTGCCTAGGAGATGAAAATTTTAAACGTCATCTTCCGACAGTAAAGTTAATGGTTGTACTGTAAAGTACGTTTGTCAATTGTATTTTAATAAATACGCAATAACTTTCAAACGAATTGGGATATCATCTTCAAAATAGGTATCCAGTTAACAACTGACAAAAGAACGCTCCGAATTGTTTTTGGGTAAGATCGCTTCAGGGGGTAGGATATAAATGGGGGGTGATTTGGTGAAAATTGACATTTTTTTTGGTTAAAATTCGAGTAATATAACGTTTCATCAGTTTATGGGCAAAGGAATAGGAATATTTGCTTTGTGCTCAAGTCATGGATCCTAAATTAATTTTGTGGGAATGTCTTTCTGAGGAAAGTAGATTATTACAGCTATGTGGAATGATTCAATTTTTGGCACTTTTTTTTTAATTCAAAAATTGCGATCTCATTAGTTAATTACTTCCACATAGTCAATACGTGTGGAAGTATGGTATCGGCGACAAACATTTCAAAAAAATTTTCTCGCTTAAACGTCGTAAAAAGTGTCAAAACATATAGAAAACATGATTTGCGAACGAACATTTTTTGTGTTTGTCGGTCTGTATCTCTGTCTTTATCCACGAAAACTTTAGAACGAATTAAGGTATCGTCTTCAAATTTGGTACACACAAACGAATGGTTTTGTTTTTGGGTAAAATCGCTCCAGAGGGTAGGGGATAAATGGGGGATGATTTGGTGAAAACTGACTGTATTTAGTCTAGCACAATAACGAGCTCTAATGAGAGTGAAAGCGGTATGCGTTTCTAATTATAGTGAGGATGCATCTAGCCTTACTCGTACATTGTCCCGGTATTAGGGACGAAAAGGCCAGGACTGACAATTTACAAAATTGTTCGTTGATTGTACACAGTCTCTATTTATAACATTTTGTGTTTATTAGAGCTGGAGTGACAACGTACTTACTGCCTGGTTCCACACCGAGATTGGCGGCCCTGTCGTAGATCTTACAATATGTGTGTGTGTGTGTGTGCGTACGTGCGTGTTTGCGTTCGTGTGTGTGCATATAAAAGTTGAACCAGACCCTGGATGTTAGTTGTAGAAGCCATTTAAAGAAAATTTTTGGGAAGTCTTGCAGTCGCAATCTTGCCATAAGCAAATTTTGTCCGAGGAAATCGCTAAAAAACTTGCAATATCTTATTGGATTCAGTAGTGTGCAAGTCAATAGGACTGTAGTTGCCTTTTACATTTTATTTACTGTTGCACGTTACAACATAAATTTAGAAAATATATAATTTTGATATTAATTGACCGATCCTTATATTGGGTCAAGGTCAACAGCAGATATTTTTAGCATTTATAAACACAATATTTCATCTTGATTGTGTTAGGTACATATAAAAATGTCTGAGAATTGCCGCTTGTCATGTTTTATTTATTTATTAAGGTGATCGATGATTTGATAATCAATACTTTATGATTTGTCTTTAGTCTTATGTAGATTACCTGGTTGTGACGTGGACTGCTTTTTCTATTGTGTTAATCATAGTTTAGCATATCGTAAATTTTGAATGATTGATTATATGTATGCACTTAAATAAAAAGTTTAAATGAAACCCTCAATACGCACTTTGAGTTAAAAACTGTTCGCTTAACACAAGACAATTAAAATAAATAACAACATTAAAAACCATTTCTTTCTGAGATTTACAATAATTTACTTTCATTATACAGCACAATCCTTGTTGCATTATAATTATTATAGTCACTACTACTACTATTACTACCACTATTACTTTCGTACACAGGCATAGGTATTAAATGATAACAGGTTAATTTGTAAATCCCCAATAACCATGATATAGAACAAATGGATATAGTTAGAGGATTACTTCCTAAACATGAAATTAAAATCTGACCCAAAATTGAGGCGAAGGAAAGAAACATTCCGTTCCGTAAGTTGGACGAAATAAGACAGGCAAGGAAAAAATTAGTACTGGAAAGGCCGTGGAACCAAATGGTATACTTTGTGAAGTCACTAAACCAATAGCTGACCAAAAACCACGAGTACTACAAATAGTTAATATATTGCTAAAGGCTGGAGGTTTCCCCGCAAAATGGATAACTGCCAAGTTAATATTGTTCCAAAAACCAAATGACATGTGTTTGGAGGATAGTATTGCGATGCTTTATGAACATATAAGAGACTTTTGGATAAAATGGAGAAGTAAATAAGTTTTGCCACAAACCAGGTTGGTTATTGAAAGGGTTATTCAACTGTGGATGCTATGGAGGTGGTAGATAACATAGTAGGTCTATGAAGAGCGCAGCCGTGCAGACAAGTTGGTGGTAATGATGACACTTGATGTATGTAGAGCTGTCAACACAGCATCATAGTTGGTATATATGAAGAACCAAAGAAAAGACAAATGGAGCAGCATATGATTAAAATCAGTTTTCCGCGGCGTCTTTTCACAATTTTTCGCGTAATTTAGTTAGCAACGCACTATAGTATGCACTCGTAATATTTCTACCTTGTTCAAAAAATCTAGCAGAATTATCACACCTTGGTCTCAGAAAACTGTATAACCTCGCTAGCCGACTTTTGGACACGGATTTGTTGAGTCGTGGATAACCGGAAGGCATCCATTATTTCGATTGCTTTTTAGTCGCGACCCAAAAAAGTTAGAGGATTTTTCTTCAAAACGGTGGCATCTTGCCTATGACATTATCACACAACCGTGCTTCTGATCAGCGTTCAAGCATTTTAAAATCAATTTTGCTGAAAGCTTTCTCATTCCCAAGTCGCGATAAGCATTGCGAAGCACACGTTCGTAGGAAAGGCACAATGTTTCTCCTATACGTTTCAGCCCAATTCGTCGACCTTCTAAGATTATTTAATGGACAAAATCAATGTTTTCTTGGGTGGTCACAGAAATTGGTCTTCCAGCATGGTCCTTATCTTTGAAAATTGATCGTCCTCTTTTAAATTCGCCAACTCAGGTTTTACTAGTAGCATACGAAGGACCTTGATCACCTAGTATATTTATAATATTAGCAAAAATTTATTTACCTGTTAACCCTTCCAAAACAAAGCATTTAATAACTGACCGAAACTTTTTTTTAATGAAAATCTAGCTTTAACTAGGTGAAGATCGGAACTTGTGATGACCACTACTAAGTGTACCTGGAGAACTCATATCACCACAACACATTTTTACAAAACCTGACGGTCGTTTCACCAACCAAGTTAGCGTCTTCAGAGGATGAAAAATTGTAAAGGTTTGACGACCACAACTGTGTTTGTATTCTGTGCAGGTACTTAGATGATTTAGGGTGGTTCAAACAAACGTTTACTGCTTATTTATCATAATGTTCCTCTATCCGAATTATGTTATATTTATTCCTAACTTTTGTCGGTGTCTTCTGTAAAGTGGTCAATTAATACAATATACATAGGCGGAGGTGCTTAATTCATACAGCTTTTATTGTTGCTATATTCATTGAAGAAGTTTAGCTGTCCAGGTGTCTTAACATTTTTGTTTAATTTTAAATTATTGTCTACATGGTGATTATTATCCCAAGTATGTCAGGCCATGCATGACGTAACATCTATATTTGTCCCTTTATCAGACCAGTTCTCTTTAGTGCTGAAAATTCAACTATTTATCCATCTCTTTATGCGACGATCTGGTAGTCGACTTGTATTGAATTTATTGTCCACAGCTACGCGAGAAAGTCGATCGCTGGTCATACGCTCCACGTGTTCATATCAGTGATTTTTTTTATTTTCCGTACTTGACTTTTATCTTGCACATTTCACAAATTCTTGTATTTCTTATGCTGTCTTCTAACGTTTGCCCAGCTATTAATACCAGTGTTTGCATATATTCCTCATGTTTTTCTACTCCTGCTATCTAACTAATTTCGTAAATAAGTTTCTTGAATGCCAATATATGTTTGCTTAAATTTCACAAATACAATAATAAATAATAAACAGCTCTAAATTTCGGTGATTACGAGAACAAGCTGTGCATTCTGTTCGGAATGAATCGTCTGTGATCATTAGTCCAAGCTAGTGTTTGGAATTTTGGAAAAACACGAGAACCATGAATTATGATCAAAAGCTCACAGTCGTGTATTATATATTTATGTTATTGTTAGCTTGATATCAAAATCGGCAGCATACAGTGTTTTGTACCGAACTTCATAATATATTCTTTACTGCCATGGTGGTAAGTCTCCCTATTGCACAATATTTGTTTGGACATATGTAGCTAATGTATTTTTAAACCAGTGGATCGGGAAAACAGCAATAGGCTGGTTTACCCCATTACCAGACTTAACCAATGTTGATAATTTTCACAGGGATATTTAAAGATATAATAATATAGTGCTTCCTCTGGAGCACCACAGTGATCGATTTTGGGTCGTTTGTTTTTTAACATGTTTGTGGACGACATCACCTGTAACTTCTCTGTTAATCATCTTTTGTATGACAATGATCTAAAGCTGTTCCAAAAATATCTGGAAATTCTGCTGTCATTTGCAGAAGAACTTATACATTTTGGCCGATTGGTGTCGGCAGAACAGTCTGAGCTTTAGTGTGTCCAAATACTCTATAGTGTCATATCACCATATAAAGGATCCCGTCGTATCCATATATTATCGGTGGAGAAGTATCAAAAAGATACGATACTGTAAAATACTTGGGTGTAATTTTAAACCCCTCGTTATATTTCAACCATCATATGACAAAAACGGTTTCACAATGTTGTGGGTTTGGGTACATCATTCGCAACGGTTGAGACTTTTCTTATGGCGTTTTATTAAGATTATTTAACATTTTTGTTGGCCCACGTCTTTAATATGCTTCGGTTATTTGGTCACTTGTGTATGTAAGTCATAAGCAGCAACTGGAAAAAATTAAAAGAAGACTTTCTAAATATTTGTCATTTAAGCTTGATGGCTGGTATCCGCCTATTCGGTAACACATAGTCTACTTAAGAGATTTGATGCGACAGCTCTTAAGTGCCGGCGGCAGTTCCACTCATCTGTATTTATGTATAGGGTGATCAACGACAACATTAATTGTCCATTAATAGCACATAGGGTGGTTGCTGATACACACATCTCTGGAACATGTTATCCAGTTGCGTTTTATCTCCGCTTGGTTCGCACGCGTTCGCAGGAATCGGCTCCCCTATAGACTATGTGCCGCAACCTACAAGTTATTTGGTGGTGGTGTTGGTGTCGGTAAATACGACTTCGGAAGTTACATTCCATTAGCCACGGACTTTTTTCTTACTTTGAATATTCTACTACACGTACGTCACATTTGCAAATGCGCCTGGAAATTGAAAACATAATTACATCCTCCAACATCCACTTTAGCTTAAAAACTATTGACATAACACCGTCGTTTTTATGTTTTTTTTTAATACTTTTAAGTATAGATGCATAGATACTCTATATAATTTTTTATGGTCTGTATATATATATATATATATATATATATATATATATATATATATATATATATATACATATGTATATTTAATTATTTTTTTTTGATACATGCTACATAGGATAAACAGGGATACATTATGCGTCCAGGGGACCCCGAGGACGACTTGGGAAACACTGACTGAGCCACGGTAAGGTGATGGGTTTACACACAAGGCTTTCTTATTTTTTGTTCTATCACTGTCAATAACAGTTCACTTCTCGCTTCTTGACTTAGTGTACATCTTATTACAGTTCTGGATTTCGTATAGACAAATTAAGGCTGCTTCTTCGGCTTTGTCTAGGATATTTTTGTGTTTGATATTAAAACGTGTTTTTTGTGTCCATTTACTTTTAATTTTATCTGTACTATATATGTTATTTACACTGTATCTTCTCGCCATTAAGTGGCTTAGGCTGTTGGGATGCACGCTTTCTTTTACTACTATTCCAATTAAAAATTTTATTATTAAGATGAATCGTTTGACGACTTTTGGCTAGACCAGATCAACAATGAGTGAAGATTGTAACCTGTGATGAGCACTGATAAGTACAATTTGGAGAACCCAATTCATCACAATACAACATTTAGCGCAACTCAAATATGGCACTATTGATAAATTGATAAATCATCTATTGCTCAGCATATTTGGGATAATAATCATCATGCAGATAAAGAAAACCTCAAGTTAATAAAAAATATTAGGTAGTCGCGTCACTTACGATGCTTACGAAAGTATATATATATATATATATATATATATATATATATATATATATATATATATATATATATATATATATATATATATATATACGCTTCTATGTAGTCCATTGTTCGAACTGTTTTCTTAATAATCAGTGTATCCTTCATATTAGGAATACTTGATAACGACATACAGTTTTACAAAAGCAGGTATGTAAGTTTAATGACAGGGATTTAAGACTTAACAGTGTGAGTCTGTCTGTATACCTTCGTAGAGGACGCTGTCCTCAACTGCTGCTGCAACATATAAATGGTAGTTCTAGTTGTTATGCGCTTAGTTTATTAACCCCCGTGATGACGCTAACTTTGTTAGCGAAACGGTCGTCAGGTGTAAAAACTGTATTTGGCTGAATTGGGTTTACCAAATTGTACATACTCGGTCAACAACTCCCAAAATTCGATCCTCAGTTCTCTCGTTTTAATAGACTAGCGACTAAGAATCGCACACCACTGAGCGCCAATTGTTTCATCGACTGTCACTGGATCATAGACTATAAGTTGAAATGATTTATTTTCAAAAGTAGGTAACGTCTTGGTCTCTATTTAAGGTAGAAAGTGAACCTTATTTCTGCAAGGAGTAATGTTCCGTTAAACAAAATGGGTGACATCTTGCTTTTTAGATATTCAAAGTCTCAAAAAATCAAATACTGCTAGTTGTAAATAATTTGGGTATGTCCGAATATTTTTTTAGAAAAGGAATGTAAGGGGACGTCCCTTAATTACGCGAGGTGGTTTTTTTATATTTGTGCCACCACACCCCCCCCCCCCCCCACCTACCTTGTTGAGATGTGGTGGGACCACCCTCATGTTAGATGTACCCTTTAGTTTTTAAATAATTACATTTATTGGGTATGTTCATCTATTTGGCTTCATACCGCTACATACATTGAAGCGATAATACGGATGTCTTCTGTGTGTGTGTGTGTGTTTTTTGTTTCTTTAACGTCGGCCTATTTCCACGACTATGGCCAATCACCGACGTCAGGGAGCAGTTTCACCTCACTATCCTGGAAATGTTGTCGAACCCCTGCCTTTCTGTAAGGTGGGTAGGGATCTTTAACGTGCCCAACATCGCATGGACACGGGACCGACGGCTTTGCGCCCCCTCCGAAGGGCGGAACGTGTAGACATTCAACTTGCTAAAATACAATGCCAGAACCTCGGTTGATGTTAATTTTACAGTTTGTACTGAAAGAGTGAAAGGATTACCCTGGGATCGAACCCAGTACCCTTCGGTTCAGAGGCACACGTTCTTACCCCTGAACCACCAAGGTTCTTGGGATGTCTTCTATGTGCTGTACATTGTTTTTGTGAAATAAGAGGAGAAAATGATACTACGTTTAAGGTGCACTGTAACGATTGAATAAAATTTATTAGCGAAAGTAAAAAATAGGCTCATACACCACCTTCCCTAATTCTTCACTCACTCCATGGGCATTCATGTGCTTCCTCTATTGTAATGATTGGACACATGACGTCCATGTCTTTAGGATGTATAGGAAGACAGTCATTATACGTCTACATCTTCCTCGTGCAGCCACTCCAGCTTATCTATATTAAATTTCCTATAAAAAAGTATTCTTAATTTTTTTGTATCAATATTTTCAATATTTTCCCCAGAATTTGAATTTAAAACTCTTCAAAAATATTTGTTCATTTGATAATTCCAAACATTTTTCTTATGACTTTTGAATTAAAAGTTGTATCCAAAGGATGAGGGATGCGATAAAACTTAAAAGGACCTTTTTCATGGAAAATTTAGTTTTTTATAAAAAAGTATTTTTACAATTTAATCGTATTCTCAATATTTTACTCGGAGTTATAATTCAAAACCGTTACAAATAATTTCTACATAATTAAACACTGTGCAGTGTAATTTTTTAAATTATCACACCAAATCATTTATACACCACACCGGGGACCAGTATTTAGTGTATGGTCGGGATTGATTTTATAAGACAAAATGTTATTGGTCATAATTATGTATATTCTCTGAATTAAAAAGTTAACGTGAGATTTTCATTGACCCCCCTTCCTATAAATCAGTTTGAGATATTTTGGCGGACCCTCCGATTTTGAAGTCACGTACTTCAGCATTTTTAATGCATAAAAGTTGTGTATACAATAATATTTTCTAAGTTGCTAATACTGTTTTAAAAAATAGATTTTCAAATCCTTTTAAGAATAAAGAACGGTACATTGTTTATCGATTAAAAAGTTTCTAGGAAATATATGATTTCCACATTTTATTTGCCAAACTAATTTTACAGGTGATTTTGTATCATAATCCCATAAAACCAGATAAAGCCACATTACTTAGAACGTGTTTGAAACTATGCAACTTATAAAAGACAATAAAGGAAAATTATCAGATTGGAACTATTATAGATCTTATCGAAATTCTGATTAAATGATTATAAAAAAAACCCTAAGCAGTAATTTAAACGCGTACAATGTATAGTTTTAGTTAGTTTATGAGTGCTTTTTGTTAGAGCAGGTAAATACAATAAAATTGGTTACGTTTTTAGTACTATTTAAAAATGGGCCCGCTATGGGCTTCTTTTGTTTAATTCCATTGTTTTTAATGTATCCACGTAAAAAAGAGATAGATTATAACCAAATACAGACATAGAGACCATTTCTCTGACTTCACAAATGTTCGTTTTCTTTTTATTTTCTGTAACCGGTTTCGCTGCTTAAATGCATCATCAGACAGAAGAAAATTGAAAGTTTATTCCATATGTCTTCGCTGTCAAGCAGCGAAGCCAGTTACAGAAATGAAAAAGGAAACGAACATTTGTGAAGCCAGAGAAATAGTCTCTACGTCTGGGTTTAGTATGGAAAGGTTTCACCAAGTAAAAGCAACAACAATTAAAGAATTCTAACCTTTAATAATTTCTGGTAACTCGTAAAATGCTAAACAAGCAAAAACCTGTTATCACCAGGAAATAAGAAGAAGAAAAAGGTTTTGGGCATAGCAAGTCCGTTTGCTAATGAATTTTCATAAGAATAATATATAATATATTAGTGATTTAGCCTTATATTAAAAGTTATAAAAAATTACTTTATTTAATTAGGAATAGTAATATATTATTTGCAAATAATATATTGCTATATTACTCATCCTATGTCGCATGCGCGTGACAGTGCAAAAATAGGTAGCCGTATCATCTCATCTCTAGTAATTGTAGCATGACTAAAACCTTAATTTGAGGCTAAATTTCCAATTTTATATTGACAATAGACAAATGACAGCTGAGCTCAGGCACGAACGCACAAACGTTGTGAGACTGCGTTCATGTTCGTGCTGGAGCTCAGCTGTCATTTGTCAATTGTCAATATCAAATTGGAAATTTTGGTTAGTAGAAAAAGACGCTATAAACAAAGAAGAAGAAGAAATTGATACTGACAATTGACAAATGACAGCTGAGCTCCAGCAGGAACGCACGAACGTTGTTAGACTGCGTTCGTATTCGTGCTGGAGCTCAGCTTTCATTTGTCAATTGTCAATATCAAATTGGAAATTTAAAATTTAGGTTGATAGAACTGATAAAATTAGATTTTATAAAATGTTTTCTGTATTATTAGAAGATGTGAAAATTTGAGATGTTTATACATGAAAGGATTAACTAGATGAAATTTCTGAGGATCTGGCAACATTTTGACATCTAGCAATGATTGTAAATTCCATTGTTTAGATTTTTATCTACGATTTATTTAAATAGAATAGCAGTACAGGTACTCTCATCTGGTCCAACATTGTAGATATTGCATTACAGGCTTTGAAGTGATGTCGAGGATTATTTTAATATTAATTTCGAATAACGTTATTTTTCTTTGATTAAAAGACTTGAAAATTGGTACACAACGACGACTATCTATGTTCTTTTAACTTGTAGATTTTCGTTTCGATCACTTAAGCAATTAGAAAGATATTGCGTTTTAAAAAGTATTTTTGAATTTTTTGTTGAGAAAAATTGAGCGTTAAGATCTGATGAACGAACTCATCCAAGCCATTAACAAAATAAGGGTAATTCCCAAATTTGGTCCAAACCAGTGAGGTATTTTTTTAGTTATAGGTTGGATATATATATATATATATATATATATATATATATATATATATATATATATATATATATATATATATATATATATATATATATATAGGTAAACGTTGAATATAAGGTACAGACAATAGTGACAGTTACGAAATGCAAATTTCGACTGTTAAATTGCTTGCGAGGTTGCCACATTTATATAGTAGAATTTATTTTTGTTTCTTGCCCATCGCATGTGTTTCTCTCACTTATAAGACGTTGGAACATATCAGTAAGTAATAATAATAATAGTAATAATAATAATTACAACAAAGAACGGAAAATAGAAAGTAGATATAATGCCAAAATTGATGTGAGAGTTAATAATATCAAAAATTGAAAAACTGAACGAGTGTCTCGCCGCAGGAAATGAACTCGAGCACAGGTTTTATTAAATATTTATAAACAAGGCCTGGGTAAAGGTGAAAGATGCAGTTTAAGCAGAACCCTTCCCCCAGCCTCCTGACCTGTCCTGACTATAAGTTTAACTAGTTAAAACGTTGGGGGCAGGAGAACTATGAGGTAATTAATCCTGGCATACATCAAGATCATGCGAGCATAATACCTAATGTGTACATTACCTCGTGGTTTTCCTTCCCCCAGCGTTTTAATTAGACAACCTGATGGTCAGGGCAGGTCAGGAGGTTGGGGGAAGGGTTTTGCGTAAACTGCACCTTTCACCTTTACCCACGCCTTGTTTATAACGATTGAATAAAACTTGTGCTCGAGTCCATTTCCTGCGGCGAGGCACTCGTTCAGTATTTCAATTATTAATATTATTATTAACTCCCAATTATCAGTTTTGGCGTTATATCTACTTTCTATTTTCCGTTCTCTGTTATGATTATGATTATTATTACTCACTGTTATTTTCATTTAATTAAAAAGACGTTAACATTCAATATAAATCCTAAAAAGTACATTACCATGATACAAATTTGTACCATGGTACATTACGTTTTATTTTGTAATCTAATTTAAAGTTAAATTTTTAGATCTGGCAACACAGCTTCACATTTATCGTGATGTGACGTCATTTGCAAAAGCTTTAAGTACAGTTTAATAATTAAATAAAAATAAGTCTAAACGCAGCAAGTGCTTTATGGTAGTGAATTTTCATAGAAATGATCTGGCACCAATTTTTTTTTGTAAATGCCACTTTTTTCTTGTAACTTGAAATATAATTTTGGTATATAGTTCTCTTTTTATAATGTAAACCTACTCACGAAGTTTGGTTACCATAGCTTTTTTACTTTTGGAGAATTCCGAAAGAAAATCCGTAATTTTTCCGGAAAACCTGGTCTAATTTTCCTAGCTAACGAATTTATCCAAGCCACTTACAAAAGGAAGTACTCACTAATGAGGAGATCCCGACTTTTCCAGGGTCAATTTCAATTTTTATATGTTTATTATATTGTATGTATGTGTGGGTATATATATATATATATATATATATATATATATATATATATATATATATATATATATATATATATATATATATATATATATATATATATATATATATATATATATATATATATATATATATATATCACACCGATAACTCAAAAAATAATCGGCCGATTTTCTTAAAAAAAATTGAGTACCTTCCTTTTTCAAGTGGCTTCGATAAGTTCGTTAACCAGGAAAATCGGCCCAGGTTTTCCCCGGAAAATGTTGTGTTTTCTTTCGGAAAAAAATTATATCTCCGGAAATAACAAAGCATGGGCCACCAAATTAGGTACGCGTGCTTCTATTATAAAGAGTGAACCATGTACCAAAATTTAGGTCTGTAAGTTTTAAAGACAAAAAAGTTATGGGAATTTAAAGAAAAAAAATTGGGGTTTATCTCAAAACGTCAAATTCGCGATTGGAAACGTCAAAACCGACAACATTTGGGTGAAGAACCTGAAACAAATACCGATTATGTAACAAAAAGGTCGTAAAAAGAGTGCTTTGTAAGTCCTTCAGTTTCAGCTTCATTGTCGTTCATTTTACTAAAATATTTCCAGAAATTTCATTTCAAATAGACCCTTTCTCTGATGCTTTGGCAGTAGTTTTAGTTAACTGTATGGTATAAGGGTCTATAATTTTTAGCTAATTTTCGTAGAAAAAAATCGTTTATGAGGAGACCGCGACTTTGGAATTTCAAAACGATGTCTTCAAGTGAGCGCAAACTAGGCCGGGTTTAGTTTCAGTTTTTATCTGTTTACATATATACAGGATGACGCATTTCTACGGTAAAGCTCAATATAATTGTTAGTTTACACGATACGAGAAAAAGTTGTATACGTTAATTATAGGGTGTCTTGAGCTGCATCTTATAAAATTATTGTGACAATCACAGGAAGTCGTTGGTGATACCTATAAGTTTTTTTTTCGAGCACCCTTATATTATTGTAATCTTGCATTTTTTTAACGAAATATGAAGCATGTTTGTAAGAAAAAAAATCCAGGCGCAGTAAGTGCATTTTGGTCGTGAATTTACATTACATGCTTCCATTTCAGTAACTCAATGTGCTATTAACCTAAGGTTTGTTGGCTAGGAAACCAGTTTTCTCGGAAACATTTAAAGCTTATTTTCGGAAATATTTTGTATATTTTCAAACAATAAGTTATTTTGAAAAAATATGGTACAGTATTTTTATTGTATAAGTTATACCAGTAACCAGATTAATGCCTGCTTGCATTAGAGAGACATATTTGCTATTAGAAACATTTTAATGAAAATTCACTTCAATAACGCCCTTGCTGCGTCCAGACTTTTTTTGAACAAGTAGTGTCTCTATTGGCGGTTTTTTCAACTAAAATTTGCCAATAATATATAAAATTACAAATAAACTGAGTTTTAATTGCGGCTTTAAAAGCACGAAATAAAATAACATGTGTATCTATCTACTCGTGTGTGTCGTGTCTCTCGATGATCCATATTTGGCCGATAAGTTTTTGAATTTATTACTGTTAAATTAAAACGTGTGCTGTTTAGTAATTTGTTTATGTTACAATTTAAGGGCTATCTTGGAAAAAGTCACATGTAACGATGTGACGACTTCGGGACTTGCATACAATTTGTAGTTAAGATTCCTAAAACTGTTATCAAAGGCCAGTTTTAATTCCTAATGAAATTTCCGTGAGAAAAAAACACTAATGAGGAGATAGCGACTTTAATAATTTTTAAATGCGCACACTTAGTAACCATATAATAATAATAATTATTATTATTATATATATATATATATATATATATATATATATATATATATATATATATATATATATATATATATAATTTAGAAAGTTTACCTATAAACGACAAAGTTATTTTATCGTTGACTCGAGCTGTACAAATGGTGCAATTATATGTAAAAGAAGTCTAATCAAGTAACCAGTTGTTATAGTATTGAACAAAATTGTGCAATTAATTGTGTGGTGAATAATTATTATCTTAAAATAAGGCTTTTATAACTTTCTATATACAGTGGTAACCGATTTAAAAAGTCTGGGCGCAGCAAGTACGCTATGGTAGTGAATTTTAATAGAAATGATCTGGCACCAAACATTTTTTTATTAAATGTCTATAACATATTGATTGTGTTTGCCCTTACTTGGTAAAACTGGTCCATACGACATACAGACTTGGACACTACTTTTCTGTTGGCTTCACTGTTGGTTTTCGTTTCTGAAGGACGTAACCATCGCGTAAGATAACTGGAGCAAGTGGCCTTTCTGAATTCTAGATGTTATAGGATGTTCTTCAACGTTTCAGTAACCGGTTTCGCTGCTTGTTATAGGTTAGTTCTATATTTATGTTAAATATCCGCATACATCACATAAACATTTTGAAGGCGTCATCAGTCTTTTTTTTTCTTTGAATTTTTGATCAAGACAACATAACATAGCAACAGATTTTTATTTGTAGTTGTCATGATTTCGTTAATTCAATTTTCTTCTGTCCGAGGATGCTGCCAAGCAGCGAAACCTGTTACAAAAACGTTGAAGAACATCATAGAACACCTAGAATTCAGAAAGGCCACTTGCTCCTGTTAGCTTATGCGCTGGCTACGGCCTTCATAAACTAAAACCAGTAATCTTCAAAGTCTGTATGTAAATGCCTTATAACTTTTTTCTTGTTACATGGAAATCTACATTTTCGTATATAGTTTACTTTTTATATCGTAAACATACGTACCAAATTTTGTTACCATAGTTTTCCTATTTTTGGAGATATAATTTTTTTCCGAAAGAAAATCCAAAATTTTCTCGCAAAACCTGGTCCGATTTTCCTGGCTAACGAACAGATGTCGAAAGCGACACATAATTTTTTGAGCTATCGGTGTAATACATACATACATACATACATACATATATATATATATATATATATATATATATATATATATATATATATATATATATATATATATATATATATTGTGTCCGAGAGTTTGAGAACGGTGTTGTATTTTAACACATGATGAAAAAAATATTGAAATTCGCCACAGAGGTTTATTGAGGGTGTCCAATTCAATTATGGCATCCGTAATGTTGTCAAGTTAACCGTTTTTCAGATAATGTTGGCAACTTTTGGCTTGACCTGACCTGCATACTAACACATGTACGGTTTTTACACTTCTGAGTGATAGTATATTAATATTATGTATGAGTCACTGTCTGTTTTATACCGGACAGACTATATATGATAATGAAATCGTACTAAGGCAAAAGTAGAAAATTTCTGTAAAGATTGAAAATGTGCAAAGTTGATTGACATAAAAAATGCGTATGATTTATCATTAGCTTTTGTTTTGTTTTGCAGGAAGAAGTAACAATGAGGTGTGATACTACTAGTAGTGATATTATTCATAAGGACGTAGTTGTTATAGGTAAGTGGATGCTTTTACTGTATATCTAATTTATACTTCAAGGTTGAGTTAAAAGGCTTATACTTTCGGACCAACTTCATTATAAATCACAACGCGTTTCCGCTTCTGCCGAGCCATCTTCCGGGATCATTACGTTCTGTTGATAGTTTTCTTTCCACAACTTCCTTCTTGCTGCACTGTGTCGTGTGTGTGTAGAAGTTGCTTTGGTAACCTAGAACCGTCACAACACCAGAGATGACGCTTTGCGTATTATGGCAATGTCTACCTTAAGGTCGACTTGTTGGAGCGCAGGTGTGGCATACTGAGGAGTCCATAAGGAGGACCAAACCGGTCTGTATCTGCTGCTTTACATCTCACTGCAAGTTCCAGCAGGACTGAAGTGGTGGTAGATAGCGAGTATGTAAGACTAGATGCATTCTCGCAACAATTAGAACCGTAGACCGGTTTCGCTCTCATTAGAGCTCTTCAGTACGGCATACTAATTGCAGCAAAAATGCACCAAAAATAACACGGCTATCGTATAGCCAGTCTTAAAACACTAAGTGAGTGGCGAACGTGTCGCCACCTAGTTCGGAACCAAGTACTATGTTGTCACGCCCGCTCCAAATAATACAGAGTATTAAAAATAGAGACGGTATACAACTAACTAACAATTTAAAAAATTGTTAGCCCTGGCCCATTTCTACCCCAATATAGGGACAAAGTATGTAAGACTAGATGCATTCTCGCAACGATAGCGAGTGATGTAATGCAATGCCCGTCGTGATATTCGCCAGAGAGTAGTTGTTTTCACTCGCTGGTTTCATTCCCAGCCATTTCTTCTTGCTGTACTGTTACAATACCAGAGCTAATCTCCATCGCACAGATATATATATATATATATATATATATATATATATATATATATATATATATATATATATATATATATATATATATATATATATATATTGTGGAAATTTTAATGAAATTCGACAGGAACCTTTCTTTTGTAAGTGGCTTGGATAAGTTCGTTAACCAAGAAAATCGGACGAATTTTCTGTGAAAATTTTGTGTTTTCATTTGGAGATTTTTTGTATCTTCGTAAATAACAAAACTATGGCAAACAAATTTTGTACACACCACTATACTGTAAAAGGTAAACTAAACACTAAAATTTAGAATCCTTAGTTAGAAGAACAAACAGTTATAAGCATTTAAAAAAACTGGGTACCACTGGTGATCAGAGAAACGCTCAAGACCGAAATATTGTGTGTTGAACAAAATCTATTAAATATTACAAACAATATTTTTTCATGGCTCAAAAAGATCAGGAAGTTGAGAAAAATTGTTTTTAAAATTTTATAGTTTTTTTTTTCTAGAAACGTCAGTGACGAATTAAAACCTCAAAACTGATATTCCGGCCTTGTTCATGGAAAATATTAGGGATGTAACGGAAGTGAGTATAACGGAAGCTGATGCGGAAGCGGAAACGAAAGTCTAAACTTCGCGGTTTCATATTTGATAATATTTGAGATAGAAGTTGTAAAAAAGAAATAACAATTACTTGGAAAAAAATTTCTGCACCGAACTACATGTACACTCTTGACGAAATTCAATACTAAAGAAAACAAGGAACAATAATTCTGTTCTGCATCAACAATAGCCAAAAAAGACCTTTCAAGAATAAATATCGGACGAGTAACGACGTGTGACGACGATAGAGTGCCGAGGTGTCGCGGTGTTCGGTTAATTTGTTAATTTCTAGGGCGATTCCGTGAATCACCACGATCCCGTCACAACATTTCGCGATGTCCTCCTGGTATACTTCATCAAGTGAATAAGCTAATTTTCAAATTACCGTTTCGTTGGTCTGGTGCACGTGTTTTTTTTCTGTCCCCATGGCCCGTCAACGATTACCGCCCGGGAAGTACTGCAGCCTTTGGCTTATTGTACACCCCCTATACCCTTTTTACTCAATCCATTCCAGGATCACTGTGGCTTGAACGAGTCTGCACAGTAGCTGGTAAGACCAAGTTTTAAATGGCTTTGCCTCCGGTCTAGGATGGCCGTAGATCAGTTCCTTTTATGGTCCAGTGCTTTACACTCGCACAGGATATGCTGGGCTGTTTATTCCCCCTCACCGCAGAGTCTGCATTTCAAGTCCCCTTCGAACCGACCCATTTTATGCAGGGGTTTCTTGACAGCCGTGTGTCCCATCAAGGGTCGTTATGTTCCTGAACTGTCTTCTTCTGAGATTTAGCAGCCCTACAGCTCTCTTTGAAATGGGTTTCCCAATTAACGCCTCTCCATATCTAAACCCTGGACAATCTGCCCAGTATGCCTTATATTGGTTTCTGACCCAGGACTTAATGGCTCCCCTGGCGGTGCTCTGCGGCACCACGAGGACCGATTGTGGTCCCATTAATGGTTCTGCTAATCCTCCATGTGCGAGTCTGTCAGCCTCTTCATTGCCTTTGACTCCAGAGTGGCCCGGCACCCAGATCAGGGTAACCAAATTCGGCCCAGCCAGGTCACTTATCTCGTCTCGGCATTCACTTACCAGCCTGGAGTTTACCTGTGGGCTACTTAGAGCCTTACGGGCTGCCTGGCTGTCTGTAGCTATGTAGATCTGCTTGTTGATGTAGCCCCTCCTCTTGTACTCTCATACGCAGTGCCAGACTGCGTAAATTTCGGTCCGGAAGACCGTGGCGTGAACCCCGAGAGAAATACTGTGACCTACTCTCGGTCCTTCAGAGTAGACACCGGACCTCGTTCCACGCCCCCCGCCAGATCAATCCGTGACCCAGACGAGCGCTCCCCGGAATAGGCCCGGCGTCTCCGCCCGCCATGCCTTGGGGTGGGATTTGGTGCACGTGGTAGTTCCGAATAAAACTCCGCAAGGATTTATGCGGAAGAGGAATCGGAACCCATAACTGTCGCAGAACTTCCGCAGAAGCGGGCCTCCGTTACACCCCTAGAAAATATTAAAGAAAATGACTTTAACGAAGTCTTAGATTTATATTTCAAGTTTCTTCTTCATTTAATTAAAATATTTGCAAATAATCCATTTGAATTAGAAATTATTTGCTATGAACAATTCTAAAGCGTAGAAACTAGCATAATCGGTTTATTACAATAAATCTCTCATATAGTCGTGTGCTCCATACCTAGTTGGTTATGGCGCGGATATCTAATTTAAACTCAAGGATGATGCGGGTTCAAATCCTAAAGGTGTATATAAGCTTTCTTTTAAATTTTTTATTTTTTGTAACGCCTATGTAACGATTATGTAATTGCATTGTCAGACAAAAGATAATTTTATTAATGGACCTGCAGAAAAAATATCTACGGCTGTATTTAGATCAGATTGTATAAATTTTAATTTATTTTTATTTTAACTATTTAATTTATTTACAAATAATTACATTGCTTCTTATGAATTTAGTTCATGCTTTCTTATAAATACATAATATCTTAGTATCCTAACAGTCACTCAGGCAGTCCTCAGGACTGGTATAAAGAGTAGCTGATAACTCATACTATATTATACCAACACTGTTTAGCTACAGTTCATTGCACCCACAGTATGGACTTTTGTTTCTTATTGCACTTACTTAATTTTCTATACCTATACACTATTTACGTACTAACACTTCTTTACTCTGGTTTTGTGAATACCCAGTATGGGTCCGACTTTGGTTACATTAAATTGCACTTATTTTATTATATATACACACATACATACACACATACACATAATACATTCATATACATACATACATACACACATACGTATACACATATATACACATACATATACACACATAGATACACATATACATACACTGGCCACATATTATTGATAGTTGAAGTTCGATACACTTATACACTATGGATCCTGTATTTTATTCAGTATGTAAGTTTTGATGCGTTGGGCAAACACTGAAGCCAATGGGCTTTCTTTGAGGTGTTCTGGAAGTTTGTTGTATGCTCCAATTGCCCGGTGTGTGAATCTCTGTAGTCCCTTACAAGTATTGGCATGTGACATGTGATAGTTGTTTGCTTGTCTTGTTTCGTGATTGTGGATAGAGGTATTTTTCACCATTGTGATATTATTCTTCATTAGTCCTCTTGTTATTTTATACGCTGTCTTGCACTGTTCTCTGAAGAATATTTCTTTCACTGTCAATAGTTCCGTTTTATTATACAGCTCTATTGTGGGTGTTAGTCTTGGTAGGTTTTCTGTTGCTTTTACCGCTTTATTGAGTTACCTCCCTGCTCTTTCTAGATTGAATTCTGTACAGCTTCCCCATACAACAATAAGATATGTCAACTAACTCAATATCAAGGAGTTGTATATAGACGTTCTTGCAGGTGAAGGCACTGCCACACCGTCTTACTGCTCCTAAGATGGGTACAATTTTCTTCTCTATTTTGTTTATGTGGTCACTCCAGTTCAGTTTTTCATCTATTATTAATCCCAGATAGGTAGATTTTTCCACTTTTGCAATTCTTTTGCTATCTAAATTAATGTCAATTGTAATCGGTTTTTTGTTTTTTTGTTTAAACATCATATATTCCGTCTTTGTGGCATTTATTGTGCGCTGTTTCTCGAGTAACCAGTCTTCAAATTTAAGAAGATCTTGTTGTATGTTTTCTTGTAGTACTTCTTGTTTATCACCGGAGTATAGTAAGATCGTGTCGTCTGCAAACATGGTGTAATGAGCTTTCAATGATTCCGTTTCCAGTGTTTGTACGTATAGAATATATAACAGTGGCCCAAGAACAGATCCTTGAGGTATGCCAATATTGATGTTTCTCATACTGCTTTCTGTTTCCCCAATTCGAGTTATAGTTTGTCTATTTTCCAGATAGCTTTTTATTAATCGATTGCAGCTGCCTCTGATGCCCACTTTTTCTATAGTGTTCAACAAAATACCGTGATTTACTGTGTCAAAGGCTTTTTTCAAGTCCATAAAAACTGCAACCGCATATTTACCTTCGTCAAGGGTGTTATATATATGTATTGCATAACTTCAATGACAGTGGCTTGAGTGCTACTATTTTCTTGGAACCCAAACTGCCTTGGGTCTAGTCTGCAGGTCTGAGTTATGAAGCCAAGTATTCTTTGTTTTAGGATTTTTTCAAATATTTTCGAAAAAATACTAGTAAGTGCAATTGGTCTGTAGTTAGCTGGATCATCTCGACTACCTGTCTTATAAACTGCACAAAGAACTGTGGTTTTTAACTCGTCTGGGAAAATGCCAGTTTCTATACTACTATTGATTAATTTAGCTATAATAGGTGCTATTATATCCGCAATTTGCTTCAAGTCTTGTGCCGTTATTCCATCTTTACCATTTAATTATCAGATTGTATAAATTTTAATTTAATTCATTAGCGAATTTTCATGTACAATATTTTCCGTAACAGCCAATTTCCTTACAACATTTTTAGCGAATTTCTACGATTGTTTGTTTCTAAATTCCTTGAAAGAAACATTTGTCTAGCAAATTCCGTGAAAAATAATGTTTTAATGAACTCTCGTGAAAAAAAAGTTTGGGGAGATTTTTGTGAAAAATAGTTTATAGAATTTTTAAGTGAGATTTTTTAACCAATTTTTGTAGAAATACTATTTTTATCGAATTTTCTTAAAAAGAAAAAAATATCGGATTTTATAACCAAAAAGCACAATCTTCGGGATTGAAAACTAGTTTTAACATTTCTAATAATTTCGGGAGAAATTAGTCTACAATCATTTCTTATTCATGCTTTCCACTTCTCAAGATTTATAATAATAATTATTATAATAAAAATTTGAAATTTGGTGCTTTCGTATAACTTGACATACACTGCAAAAATAGTCAACAGAAAACTAGGGTTGTATCTAAAACAATATCGATGACGTTCTATCTTAAATTTGGAACCCATTGTATAATATATGGATGTGTCTGAGCATTTTTGGAAAAAACTGTATCTGATTAACTACATTTATCAAGTTTCAAACTCGCATATTCTATACTTGTTAGTCCAGTTTATAAATATTAACAGAACGTCAATTATTGCATCTCCGTCTTATTCATAAGTTTATGGGTAACAGATCCACCCAGGTTGAGGCAATTCTACTGTTGCTTGAATTGCCACCAACAGTTGAATTACCACGACTACGATTTGCATTACCACCACCACCACTTGCACCCCGGACCCCACCATATAACATCACGAAGTCAGCCAGAAGACGAATTATAGAAGACCTTTTTCCTAGACAATGAGACTACTAGGAAACGAATATGATAGCGGAGATAGAGGAGTTCACCAAAGAGGAGTTGACGGCGGCAGCTAAAAAATGAGATCCGGCAAGGCTCCCGGTCCGGACGGGATACTAGCAGAGGCCATTAAAGAGCCAGCCGAAATAGCCCCACAGGTGCTGCTAAACATGATGAATGAACTGGTCCAAAGACAAGAGTTTCACCTAGAGTGGAAGATAACAAAGGCTGTTTTGATTTGAAAAAACGGTAAGCACTTAAAGCTGGCGTCATCCTTTAGCCCTCCTTGCATGCTAAATACGCTAGGAAAACTACTACAACACTTGATCAAAGCCGGGCTAGAAAAGGAAATAGAAGTAGGAGAGGGATTTTTAGAGCGACAGTTTGGTTTTCAAAAGGGAAGATCCACAATACATGCTGCAAGTTACGCCACGGAAGTCTAAAAAAAACACAAGCGAGGAATGGTGTGCATTAATAACACTCGATGTGGGAATTGCTTTTAACACTGCTAGCTGGTGCAAAATCATAGAAGAACTAAAAAGAAGAAAGATCGCTGAGTACCTGATAAACATCATTATAAGCCTTTACTTCTCATACAGAAAGATCAGCATTGCGAGAGGCGAGACGATGGCTGTCACGACAGGAGTCCCGTAAGGATCCATGCTGGGACCTATCCTCTGCAATATAACCTATGATGGAATCATCAAGCTAAAATGGTTGAAGGAGTTACTCTCAACTACACCCCACAAAAAAATACCACTTGCAATACCACCAACACCACTATAAATTGACTATAAATTTTTCTGCATAAAAGTTGATTGTATATTGTTTTAACGTGTCGTAATGGTCTTTGGCCTCGCAACACTGCGACCCCAATAGTTTTTTTTTTGCATGACTCTTTTTTTCTAATAGTTGTACAAAAAGTTCACACCATTTATGTAGTGTACTATCTTTTTGGGAGCTATTTCACCTATTTCCTGGTGTGTTAAGGTCACTTCTCCAGGGTATTTGAGCCTCTTGCAGACCTGAGTCATGCAGTTGCATAGCAAATGTTCTGTTGTTTCTGCTGCTTCAATGCAGTATGTGCACTTTTCACTGTCCGCCTTACCCATATTCCTAAGGTGATACTTGCTGTGGAGTGTCCTGCGAAAAGTGCTGTAATTATTCTCAAGTCGTTCCTGTTCAATTTAAGAAAGAGTTCAGACATCTCTGTTGATATGGTGATGAACCGTTTTGCCTGCCTTATCCCTGGTGTTTTCCTCCATTATGACAACGTAAAACTTGGTTTAACTTGTAATTATTTTTTTTGCTTTATTATTCGCAGGAAATGGACCAAGTGGTATTGCTCTGTCTTACATGTTGTCAGGAAACTTACCATACATAGTCTCGGCTGATCATCCAGACGAAATGTTATCTGCACGGTTGACACCAGTTGTGGGCAAGTGTCTACTCGAACAAGATCTGGAAAATTTGGCTGCAGGTCTAGAGGGAAGATCGACCAACCCGGTGTCATTGCTTTTGGATGCCTTGCTACATCCTTGTGCAGATATCGGAGTCGACATGGAACCGTTAGTTGAATTCAGAAAAACTGGCAAAGAGGTTAGTATATTTTTCTGTGTCACAATATATCCAATATATCATGACAGTTTTATTCCCAAATTGCAGATAAAAAGAATAATATTTTCCAACTATGAATATTAATTGGCAAATTTAGGTATCCCTTTGAAAGTTTTTCAGAGCTCGCCGGATGAAAAATACCTGCACATAAATTAGTTTTTATAAAGACCAAATTCTACATTATATAGACCCCTGATCAAGTGCAATTAGCTAACTTCAAAAGAGTAGAAGTTTGGAGTAATTGGGATGAAGAGTTAGTAAAATACCCAAGCCACACATGAAAAGATTATTTACTACAGAGGTATATATAGTTATATACATAATTAGGTACTCTTCTACAATTAACATCTTCCAATTTTCAAGGATTAGCACACTCTAAGGCCTTCGTAAATAGCTTTTTAGAGTTAAGAGCTAAAAAAACTCCTACAGTTAATTAGGCAATAACTTAGAACTCTGGTTGGCCTGTATATAGGATGTTGTCGCTTGTGTCACCGCATGCACAAAATTGGTCTGGACAAGAAACCGAGAACCGGATGTGTATGGAAAGTGACGAAACAGCAGAGCAGGCGCTGTCCGGCCGCGGACAGCATAAGACACCTGCTCTTTGGCAAGACACAACTTGCACCAAAACATCTGGATCGACTCTCAACCACAAAAATTATCGACCTCTGTAAGAGGCTGGACAATTAGGCGTCAGCCACAATAGACCTTGTTGTCGCTTGTGTCATCACATGCACAGAATTGGTCTGGACAAGAAACCGAGAACCGGCTGTGTATGGAAAGTGACGAAACAGCAGAGCAGGCGCTGTCCGGCCGCGGACAGCATAAGACACCTGCTCTTTGCAAGACACAACTTGCATCAAAACATCTGAATCGACTTTCAACCACAAGAATTATCGACCTCTGTAAGAGGCTGGACAATTAGGCGTCAGCCACAATAGACCTTGTTGTCGCTTGTGCCATCACATGCACAGAATTGGTCTGGACAAGAAACCGAGAACCGGATGTGTATGGAAAGTGACGAAACAGCAGAGCAGGCGCTGTCCGGCCGCGGACAGCATAAGACACCTGCTCTTTGGCAAGACACAACTTGCACCAAAAGATTTGGATCGACTTACAACCACAAAAATTATGGACCTCTGTAAGAGGCTGGACAATTAGGCGTCAGCCACAATAGACCTTAAAGTCACAGTGGATGGACTGTTCTTGCCCATTCACAACATGACCTCACTGATTTAGTAAATAAACAGTATTACGCAAGTTATTTTTATACATACTTAGATTACAGTATCTCGAGGACGAATTAAAATTAAAGTAGTTTTTTTCAATTTCAGATTGACCACATTGTCTTAGGCAAAGGTCCTCCTGGTGGCTCCTGGCACACCATGGATCCTCACATACTCACCTTGTCCTTGGGCAGCTGGATGACTTTACCTGGCTTACCACTTCAGTCCAAAGACTCGGGAGAAAAGAGAGCTTTCGCCTGCAACGTTGCAACATACTACGCCAGATACGTCGATGGAATGAATCTCTCAAAACATTTCCAAACCAACATTTTGGTAACCGCCGTCAAACCATACAGTAAAAAGCCTCGGCGAACAAGCTGCAGTGCTATCAGAATTTCAGAGAACAAGACTGATCCTTGGCTAAAGAAAATCGACAATGAAATAACAAATAGAACAGAACGTTGTTTGCTCCCTTCTGAACAAAAAAAAGAAGTCGAAAAAACATGTTTGCTGACGAATGCGATTAAATACATTTTGTCTAGGACCGGGCGTAAAACTAAAACAAACAGGTGTTGTAAAAGGCCAAGAGATCATATTTTCTGCAATGATCAAAGCCCCACCAGAAAAGTTCTTGAGATATCTCAAGACAACCAAAATTCCATGTTAATCATACCACCTAATGTTAGGTCAAGAAAGAAAGATAGGTCTATTAGTTTTTGCTGTGATTCTCAAAATTTATGTGATAGTTTTTATAGTAAGTCCTCTAATGATAATTCCAGAAGCTTGAATGATTTCAAACTCAGAAACTCCCATAGTCTGAATTTTGATAGTTCGCAGGAAGTGCCTTTCAATTTAAAATCCAATTTAAGTTCTGACTGTGATCAAGTTAATTGGGTAGTTGAGACTTTCGATCTTGTAACTGGTAAAAGCATAATTTATACCTGTAAATATTTAGTCTTGGCTACAGGCGCGAGTGATCGTCCGAATAGGTTGGAGGTGTTCAGAGAGAACAAGCATGACCCTAGTTGGCTTTTCCACAGCCTGCGTAATCTGGAAATGAATTTGGATGGGCGTATTGAAGAGGAAGGTGGAGAGAACATTGATCCAGTGCTGATTGTAGGAGCTGGTTTAAGTGCTGCTGATGCAGTTATTGCTACAAGAGGGAGAAACATTCCAGTAATCCATGTGTTCAGGAATAAGTCGGCTGATCTTAACAAACAATTACCTGAAAATATGTATCCAGAATACCACAAGGTTAGTACACTTACTTTGATTAATATACTTAATAAGACATTGTTAACCGTATTAGTATACCTAATTAACAGTCGGAACTCTCAATGTCAAGTTCAGTTTAAACACTATGCTGGAAAGTTAATACTGTGTCTTCAGTAGCTCTTTTTATTTCACTGTAGCCTCCACACTTTATCAATTGGACCAGGTTTTCCAGAAATTTTACTTTTGGTCTACCTCTTTCCTTTTTTCCAAGTAAGTATGTGTTCTTTAAATACAGTTGTCAGAGGGTTATATACATGCTGACTTTCCAAAAAACACCCAGTAAGAGTCGACCAATTGCGATGAAATTTTCTATACTACTCTATTTTGTCTTTGATAAGAAATGATAACAATGTGGACAAAAAAATTTAGCAGGTGTACACATTTTAAATTTTGTTTTATCAAAAAAATTATCTCTTTAAATTTGCGTTTCCTTCTGTTTGAAGCAATATTTCGTAGCGATTTGTGCTCAGTTTATTAAATCATTAAGTCATTATGTGTAGGCGTCATTTACGGAACAATTACAATCCTTTAAGTGAACTAAAAATCAGACATATTTCCGACCGCATAGGACGTAGTATGTCAAGAGTGATACAGTGTTGGTCCAGGTAGTCTGAAAAAGGAATCTACAAGCATCATCATGGATCGGGACGACCTCAAGCAAGTTCAGCAAGGCAAGCTAGTCATTTGAGAATTGTGGCGTTACAAGACATAGTTTCCACAACACGGTCGATTGGAAATGCTTGGTTGAAAGTTTTACAACAAAGAGTCTATGGCAACGATATATCGAAAGATACACACTTTTGGGCTTCATTCGTATAGGCGATTTTTAGGTCCCCCACTGATACCTCGACAATGTTCTACTTGCTTGAGTGGTGTAATGGCCGATCAAATTGGAATGGCGAATGGAATCGTGTTATGTTCTCTGACGAGCCCCGATGGATCCATGATGGTCGCAGGAAAGTAAGACGATTATGTGGAGAATGCACAAATTTCTCTATTGTATGCTCGCTTTGCCATCACGGTCCTCCTTAGTTCTTTGCTATATTTACCATCATCCCATAATAATAATCCCAAGGTACGTGAACATTTCTGCTTGTTCATGTTGTTCTCCGTTTAGCTTTATATCTTGCATTTCTTTCCTTCCTTATATTCATTAATTTTATTTATGTCATATTAATTTTCAATTTAATACACATCATCAAGTACACTGAGCATCTTTTGTAATTCTTTACCATTTCATGCTATGGGTATCACAAGGAATGGAATCGTTATCCATCGTGATTTCCATTTCTGCTGTCTTTTCCTTTAGTCTATTTATTATATATTTTGTGAATAAATTTAATAAATACGGTAATTCTATCTTGCCATTATTTTAGCTTCACTTTAATAGCTGTTAATATATATTATGGTACTTCGATTTTTGTATATTGAAAAATAATGTGCCTATATCTCCAATTCAGCTCTTTTTATGATATAAGACAATATTTTCCAGTGCACATTATCCGAATGTGATCAAGTAAAGCTTGAAGCAGATATTGCTTTATTTTTATATTGACATAAGGATGATAATCTCCAAGTACAAAGCTCAACATAGGTACAATGGAAGAGGTAGTGGCATTACGAGATCGAGAACAAAATTGATTTACAAAGATTAGCCAATGATGCCAATCAGTTGGAAACGATATTTTATTCGAAATATTAGACGTCAAAGCCATAGCATGGTTATTGGCCACTGATTTAGGAAGGCTAGGTATGTCTGAACGAGAATTTCTCAAGTCAAAATAAAATCCTACTTGTTTACTTTCGGAACTTCCCCCGTATTTCGAGTGTGTGGAAGCATCGGTGACGCAATCACGAAAGCCCAAGAACAGACTGGACATTTATCTTATAGGTATTATCACGCCCACAGCCCAAACAAAACTTTTTTTGTGGTAGAGAGCATTCAGATTACAGATGCCCAGTTTATTTGCAATTCCAACAAATTTTAGAAGAAACAATACTTGCAGGTGAATTGTTAAAATGAAGGTAGTCCAAATCTTTTTTATAAGAGAAGATTTCTTAGTTGGTGGTGGATGATATTTTCATTGCGAATATTGGTTTCTTCAATTTTCCAAGTCATTTCATAGTCCACAGGAAGAAGATCTTGCTTCAATAATGCGACCAATTCGGGCCAGGAATAAACTTCTTTCCTAACATTTCGAAACCACAAAATCACACATCTATTGCGGCTGCAAACAACTGTTCATTAGAAGTTTTTCGGGACTCATTAATACCTGAACTTTTTCTAAGAAATACATAAAGTTTTCCTTATTTGATCCTGAAAACAAAAGCCATAAACGTGCCTCTATTCTTCTCGAGTTCCTTTCTCCTATTGTTTTAAGTGGCAGCACTGCTTATCTAGTTTCTCGACAAAGTTTAAAAGTGGAACGACCTTTGTCTAGGTAACTCCTAACTTTGCTTTAATATATATATATATATATATATATATATATATATATATATATATATATATATCTTCAAGGTCACGCGTTCTCCTGGCACTTCAGTATTTAAATGAAAAATCCATTTGTACAAAAATATAGACTTTCACAAGGAATAATTTTCGGAATAATGACCAGGATATTCGATGAGAGGACACTGTACACGCACGCATATTGTAATATAATACGACGCGTATTACCTATGAAAATCTGTTTATAGAGGGAAGAGCTACAAGCATATTTTTTTCAAATTCATGGCCCTTCTCTTTTTTTCACAACTTGAAATTTTATATCTAATATTTTATTATTGTGAAATTATTCTTTTAGAGGTGATAATAAACAAATCAATTCTACTTGCCAAAAAGAAACATGAAAAATCCAGCTTTTCAAAGTCTATAAATGTGACACATACCAGATTATTTAACGGCACCATAGTAAAAATAAAAATATACCTCTGACGATCCGACTCAATCTAAACAAACAAGAGGAACTAAGATTTGAAGCAGGCTCAGAACGCTGCATCACTTTTCTGGTCCAACCTACCACTGCACGTGCCGTTGCCATGGCAACCGTCTCATACAAATGTCCCGAAGCAGGCGCAGCGTTTGTATACGAAAAAATCTGGCTGTCAGTCCGCAGCTGCTTGACGCTCTACAGTAGTCTGTGGTCGGCAATACGTAAGCACTGCGCGTTGCAGCATGTATACATTCAATTCGGTGATCAAGGACGGGCTTGCAAGTTATATCGTACCATAAATTACTATAAAAATACATTATCAACTGCGGCGCGACGTAACAAAACATTTTTATATGGTTGTGACAAATGAATTTGAGAAAATGAAAAAAAAAATTAAAATTATGATGGATTTTGAATAAAAAAGTTTAGCTTAACCGAAAAATATAGGTGAAGCAGCGCTTCACCTGCGTCATCTGACGAGCCGCCATTGCACCTAACACAAAATGGTAATAGTAGCGTAGCAGTCATATTTTCAATAGTTGAAAATCCATTGTTCGTTTAATGTTTTATGCTTTGATAACAAACCAATGCCAATGTCTAGAATAAATTGAATATAAAACTAATTACTGTTGGAAAACAATTACTGTTAAATCTTAGAAAAATAGTATACTAATTGATTAAAGGAAAAAAAACTCTGGACCTGGTTTTTTTTCTGTGGTGTTTTTTGTTATTTATACTGTAATTTTGTGGTTGGCATCAAAGTATAGAAAATTAGATAAAAATCCGTTACCAAGAATGATCAACGAAGTTAAAAACAGTTTAAAAAAATGTCCAAATCTCATAACAAAGGATTTAAGAAGACGTTTACAAGTTTCTAATCCTAAAGTCCCCAAAAAATATTGTCTCCCGAAAATCCATAAACCGGGAAAATTAATGATGCCTATCATTTCGGGTATAGATTCTCCAACATATAATTTGGCAAAGTGGTTGTCAAACGAGTTTAAAAGACTACCTATTAAACAGAAAAGTTGTTCGGTGCTAAATTCTCTTGATTTTATTGATAAAATTAAAGACTCCAATTTAACAATGAGTTCTTTGAACAAACTGAAGGCACAGCTATGGGCAATCCATTATCGCCTTTTATTGCAGATTTGTTTATGAGCAGATTTGAGACGGATTTAAAAAATAAAAGTGGGTATTTCCCTAGAGTTTGGTTTCGTTATGTCGATGATATTTTTGCAGTGTTTGACACAAATACATGTAAGGTAGAAGAATTTACTGAAAAACTAAATAGTCAATTTGATTCAATAAAATTTACCCACGAAATAGAAATCAACAATAAACTGTCGTTCCTAGATGTACTAGTTATTAAAAATAAAGGCTCGCTTGAATTCGATGTCTATAGGAAGGAAACGGCTACTATTAGTTATATTCCTAATGACTCACATCATACGTTTGCACAAAAAACGGCTAGTTTAAATTTCTTAGTAAATAGATTAATCAATTTTCCGTTGAGTAAAAATAGATTTAATACAGAATTAAAATACATTAAAAATGTGGCGAGATATAACAGTTACTCGGATGGTTTAATAGACAAATTAGTTAACAAACACAGAACAAAGAAGTTGATATCTGAATGTACGACATTTAAGAATGATAAAATCGAGAAAAAATTTGTGTGTTTACCTTATGAACCACAAATCACAAAGGGTTTGGAAAGTATTTTTAAGAAAGCCGATTTACATTTGATGTTTTCGACGAAAAGTAATTTAAAAAATTTGTTGGGTAATACGAAAGACAAAGACAAATTCACTGAAATGTCTGGAATTTATGAGATTAGTTGCAAAGATTGTGATCTTAAATACGTGGGCCAAACTAGGAGAAACATATCCACCAGATTTCGTGAACATCTCGCACAGTTATGATATGGTACGGTGGACAAATCATGTGTGGCACAACATATATGGGATAATAACCACCACATTGACAAAGAAAATTTGAAACTTGTCAAAAATGTCAGACATCAAACTATGCTTGATTCATTAGAAAGTATTTTTATATTAAAATCTATTAGGAACAAAACTTCATTAAATCGTGCGGCACCTGCTCTTTGTTTTCTCTTTGCATTTGACCGCTTAAATACTCCTAATTTGTCGGGTAGAACAATAAATTATTGTCAATAACTCGACCGGTTTATACATATACTAATCTCTATGTTTGTCTTGATTTAATTACCGGTTCGGTTTTTTGTATATATGTAGTCAATATAAATATTTTCACGTAGAATTAAAATCAATATAAATATAGTTTTTAAGTAGTATTTTAGTTGAACTATTTTTCCTTTGTTAAAGTTAACACGGTGAGACAGACATCTGGGTTTTTAGCTTCTATTTTTAAAAAAGATGAGTTGAGTTTATGTTGTTTATCTCACCAGATGTCTTTATCGGCATGAACCAATATCCACATGGTGAATTTCTAGATCGAAAAGAAACATGCCGTTTCTTTAAAGAACTCTGGTCCTTTTAATACCTATATTAGATAAGGGTCATAAATTTGTCGCCCAAAAGATTAAAGCAGGTCTCCGACCTGTTTCACTGCGCAATAAACAAACGATCGTTTTTGGACGACAACTTGACTTCGGACTAGTCCGTTTACTTTGACGCGATATAAATATACGGGATCTAGTTTTTTATGTTAGAATTTTTCTTCCTCTGAAGATGTTGACTTGGTCAACGAAACGATCGTAAGGTCTCTGAAATATGTGTTGTGATGATTTGGGTGTTCTCAAAGTGTATTCATCAAAGTATGGTTATTGATGAAAACTGATTAAGGAATTTTGAAAGTTAGCTGGTCAAATATAATTCCTTTGACCTCTGAAAGTCTAGAATTCCGATGATGGGGGTTTGTTAGTGGTCAACCATCCATACACTGGAGTTATGTAATTGGTAATTTCAATGATGGTCAAGAACCTGTGGCAAGACAGATAAGTTGTAAAGTTAATCAAATAGGGAAAATGTTCATCCAACTGATATATAGTTTATTATGTTTAAAGTCTGGCTTACCTAACGACTATGTATTTCATAGATGCCGACAATAATAACATTTGTTTTATTTTTTATGTAAACAAGACTGCACGTGCACTTTTGGTAAACACATCATATTCATAAAGTCCTATTAGAAATATTAAATTAAATAATAAAGAGACAGTATTCATGTATTCTTATTCCTGATAATAGAATTTTGAAGGTTAAATTTTATTAAGTTAGTGTTTGACCATTTGTTAAATTTTATTAGTGTGATGCAATAGAGCATGTTTGATAGAGAATTTTCTAAGTCAGAAATAGAAAACCTTAGAATAAATAAATTTCTTGATAGCAGCTTAAAGGAAAATATATTTTTATTGTGTAAATTGGAATCTGATTTATTAACACCCCTCTTATTAGACTATACATACCACATCCCAAAATAACTGGCACAATGAACGTAACAAATTTTCCCAATCCTGCCTGGATTGAGAATGTAACGTAACAATACCAAATACAATAATTTTCTATTTTTATCTTAAACTAAGTAAGAATAAATGAAGATATCCAATGATATATACTCATCGAAAATTATTTCGAAAATCTAATCAGTTTCCTAACCTATTCCCTGGTGTGTACATAGATGTTACATTGAAATTGCACTCGTGTAGTATGTAGTTTAAAATAAAAGTTAATTTTTTCATGGCGTTAAAACTTTTTTTACATGCATAATACACCACGAAATTTTGCATGTTCCTCCCGACTCACCCTGTATAGCTATCATATTTCACACACTGTAGGACATATATTGCTAATTTGTTTGATATTATCAGTTTTATTTACTTTTCCACTGGGCCATGGCGGACATCCGTGACCGATGGACAATTTATCCTTTTTATCTGTTACATCAAGTTCTCTAGAGACTAATTATAACAAATCTCTTTGCGTGTTGATACAAAATGCTATGGAGCCCTATATTAACCCATTTATTTATTTTTTCAGGTACATCAGATGATGCAAGATGAAGGCTCAACCTACCCACTTTACAAGGCATACCCTGAATATACTCTCACAGATTTCGATGAACTTTTAAAGACAGTAATTCTAACATCTAAAACTGGGGAACGAGTAACATTAAAAGTATCCTGTGCTGCTATTTTAATTGGATCCCGGCCAGATCTCACTTTTCTGCCAGAAACAGGACTTAATCTCGGTATCAAAAAAGGCCTTCCCATTGACTGCAAGACAAATCCCATTGACATCAACAAACTGACACATTTAGTCAATGGATATGACAACCTTTTGGCTATTGGACCATTGGCAGGAGATAATTTCGTAAGGTTTATACCAGGAGGCTCTTTAGCTGTGACTGCCGAACTCTATAGGCGGTCCACTTACAGCACAGAAAAGAATACTCAAAGTTAGTGGTTATAACTTGACCTAAGCTATAAGCGTCACCACTCATCAAGTTATCACGAAGACAATGGTCTACTTTTGGTGTGAGCTTCATTAAATTCAAAATCTGGCTGTTTAGTTTCTAACTTAGCTTTAAAACGCAGAAGGTGTGTAAATTTTCAAGTTTTTCAACGGCAAAACAAAATAACATTCGCAATTTTATCTGTGTTAATGCTGTTACTGTATTTAAGTTGCAGCAGTCTGTGAAATTTTTTTAAAGCATCACTGTTAGATATAAATATTTATATAATTTTTACAATTTTCATAGAAATCAGAGCAATGTTATATGTTGATATAATTTTATTTTATATAAATAAAAGTGCAGATTCACTGAGGATTAGTGGCATTATTTTGAAACTTTCTACAACTAATGCACTTTGTCATTTACTGATATAGCTGAGTTTCCTGTATGAGCAGAATTGTTCTCTTATGCCTTTGCAGTAGAGTCTTGTTCTTTTGAATTCGATGGGAGCGGAAGGATAACTTGGATGTCACAAAACTTAGATGATACAGATGAAATGTGAATCTCAATGAACTGAACATTGCTGGAATTGCATTCATAACATCCTAGTGATGATGTAAAAATTCTCTGTCCAGTTTTAGTGAATTTTTTTTAGAATTTTTTTGCAAATAGCGCGAACGAAGATCCCTAGAACCCATATCTGGGGTCAGTCTCAATTTTTATATGTTTATATATATATATATATATATATATATATATATATATATATATATATATATATATATATATATATATGGCTGTCCCACGTAAGGCGTGCATTAGAAGTTTTCGAACTAGTCGTGGGATTTCGAATCTGAAAATTTGCAACTGGATGTATCAATATCCGCTCATTATAACTAAAATATTTTGGTGACTGTATCATTTCCGGTTGTACCGGTAGTTGCCGACAACTTTCTTAATTTTAATGGAATACCCTTTATATTATTGCATATTTGGAATGAGCATGCAATTCTGATGAAAATTATATGCCACTTGCCCATACTGGTGTCAGCTGTTCTCAAGATATTCGATTTGCTATTATTTTTCCGTCATAAAGTTACAAATCTTTGAAATGGCAATCTTCAAGCATGTCATGGTTCTGAAACTTAGTGCAACTATAGTCCTAGTCATCAGAATTCTTCTCATTGTGAAAAAATACAAAAATGATACAGGGTGTTGTTTAACGAAGTTCAAATATCGTTGATTTCAAACACGAAAAAGTATTTTTTTCCAAATGGAACACCCTGTATATTTTCATCGTATATCCTTCGGAATGATATTCTGCTTCGATCTGTATGAGCATTCTCTATATCTATATTGAATTATTTCTGAGTTATAAGAAGGAATATGAATAAAACAGGAATATACTACAAAATTGGGAATCTATGTAGTCGGAGAGTAGGTTTTGGACATAATATGAAAACTTGTGCCAAAGAGATGTATTAGTAGTCTCATTAGTTGTCATCGCAATAGAGTGATCTATTTCCCTGAAAGTATTGTGAGGTACACGATAGAAAATATTGTTAAAGAATATTCTGCTGACAACATTATAAATTTATTTTACATTCAGAGGGAATGCAGAAGAATCGTAAGTAGAACGTGTGGCTTGTCTCATAAGAGATTTCCATATTTATCACCTATGAATAGGACAAAGTTCTCCAGAATCAAGTCAAATTTTCCGAATAAGGAATGGTAATTTAAATAGAAATCCTTCAAGTATCATAACCGGCAATGACACAAATAAAATCGATGTGTTGTGTTATTTCACGGCCTATCCACATGCTTCCATCAGACAGGCAGTAGAAGATTTAAGACTAAGTCAAACATCAATTCAAAGAATTCTTTCGAAGTATGGATGGCATGCATATTCCCAAAGGACAGTGCATGTATTACGGGAGGGGGACCACATTAGAAGGGTTGCATTTTGTGAATAGTTGATGGTATGGATCCAGTAAGACCCAGGTATGTTAGATATTATGGATGGATGAATTAAAATTCACAAGAAAAGGTATCATCATTCGAAAGCTGTCATTTCTGGGCATATACAAATTCTCACTTTATGTGTGAAGCACATTTCCAATATGAATTCAGTTTCAATGTTTTCTTTGCTATTGAAAATGGTAGAGTTTTTTCCATATCTACGAAGAAATGTTGACATCAGAAAGTTAGAATCTTAGAATACTTCGTGAAGTTGTTGCTGGTATCTTGACTGGTTTGCCTGATGCAGAATTCTGGTACCAGTTAGATGGCGCTCCAGCACATTCTACAGCAGCTGTACACCAGGAGTTGACAAGAATGTTTGAGGATCGTTGGATTGGACCCGGCGGTCTATGGCTTTGGTCTGCATGGTAATAAGACCTGACTCCCCTGACTTCTTCTTATGGGGTCATATTAAAAATAAAGTTTATTCCAGCGGAATAAACTCCCGAGAAGAACTGGAGACTTAAGACAAGTTTTTAATGATCTCACTCCAGAAATGATCCGAAAGGCCACTAATTCTGTATGGCAAAGAAGATTATTGAAGTGTCTTGAAGTCAAATGGTGGTCATATAGAGCACATTTTGTATTAAAACTCGTATGCATTTTGTTTTATTAATTCATTCACTATTTCTTTGATTATTTTCTGTATTTGAACTTAGTGATATATTTTCATATTGAGAGATCTTTCTATATCTTGTTTTTATTTTGAGTAATTCAGCTTCAGCGTGATTCATAAACATCACTCACTATGTTGGATTGAGTAGAAGATGTAAGCATTTACCAAACAGTGCAAATCGAATCGGAATGTATTCTTTTCGAAGGGTATGAAGTGAAAACATATTCGAACACCCTGAAACGAAAAATGAAATGGAAAAAATACTTGAGTTATTCAATTCATATAAAGAGCGACATTAATGCCCCACAGTTAAAAAAAATTACACACACACACACACCTACATCCACCAACACACGACATTATAGCTCACACAAAATAAAACCTAATACAAGTCTTCATTTTTCTCGTCCAGGATATGAATGGAATACCTACATGAAAAATTCTGGGTTCTCTTTGCCCTATACCCAAAGCTTACTAGTGGTATCTATTAACATCTCCCGATATCGTTGTATAGTTACGTGTTATTATTATCTTTATTATTGTGATTATTATTATTATTATTATCAATACAAAGAAAAGAAAAAAGTAGTATTATCTCCGATAATACAAAATTCACATATTTCCCATCATAACTCGGGAATCGTCCAAGATAGGTATAGGCGGGAATGCTGATACAGATCGAAGCTGAATATCATTCCGAAGGATATGCGATGAAAATATACAGGGTGTTCGATTTGGAAAAAATACTTTTTCGTATTTGAAATCATTGATAGTTGAACTTCGTTAAACAACACCTTGTATCATTTTTGATATTTTAAGCTGAAATTAAAAAGCTGTGGTAACCAAAATTGGTAGATAGGTTTACGATATAAAAATTTAATTATACATCAAAATTTAGATTTCTATGTTACAATAAAAAAAAGTTATAAAAAATATTTGGTGCCAGATCATTAGTATCACTACCATAACGCACTTGATGCCTCCAGAATTTTTTGATTTTACATTATTAAATACATTACATATACATACCATTAAATTATTATTATCTTTGCAAAAGCTTTCACGGTTATGAATGTGGATAATACTGTGTTCCCGGGTTATTATTATTATCATTGTTATGCTTATTCAATAAAATTATACAAGATTACATAATAAGTCTGGGACTTGTGCTGCTCCTTTATACAGGATGTTTCTTAATGATATGTGAATCTTTAAGGGTGTGAATCTACATGAATAATTAGTGATATTTTGCTTTATAAACTATGGTCTAAAAATGTTACCTTATGAAAATATGGGGTGTTACAGTTTTAGGAGGAAAAAAGTAAATATTTTCGAAACCGTTTGAGATATGATAGTTATATTTAGATGTAGACACAGTCAATCAAGATGCATATTTTTCAATAC